>OU015500.1:60756029-60843529 GCA_907164885.2 Dolomedes plantarius
CCGGCGTGTTCGATCGCATCCACCTCAGCGCACCACTTCACTTGATGACAGGCAAATTGTGCGCATGGCAGTGACGGATCGCTCAGTCACATCACGAACCATAGCACAGCACATGCAGTCTGCAACGCATGATCCAGTGTCTGCGCATACCATTCGACGCCGTTTACAGCAGAGTGGTCTGTCCGCAAGACGTCCATTGCTTTGTCTACCCTTGACGCAGAACCACAGATGTCTCCGCCGCCAATGGTGCGATGACAGAAGGATGTGGACGGCAGAATGGAATGAAATTGTCTTTACTGACGAGTCACGCTTCTGTCTGCAACACCACGATGGTCGCATTCGAGTTTTGAAACACCGTGAAGAGAGGATGCTGAACAGCTGCGTTATGCACCGTCACACTGGTCCTGCACCGGGTATTATGGTATGGGGCGGTATTGGATATCACTCTCGCACACCTCTAGTACGCATTGCCGGTACTTTAAACAGCCAACGCTACATCTCCGAGGTGTTGGAGCCAGTTGTCCTTTCTTACCTTCAGGGCTTGCCCACAGCCATATTTCAACAGGATAATGCGCGACCACACGTGGCACGCATTGTCCAACGGTTCTTCGTCAATCGCCAGATTGAATTGCTTCCCTGGCCGCCTCGCTCTCCGGATCTTTCGCCGATAGAAAACATGTGGTCCATGGTTGCTCTACGATTGACCCAGATTCCATCCCCAGTTGCCACAGCAGATCAACTTTGGCAACGTGTGGAAGCTGCTTGGTCTGCTGTTCCCCAAGAACTCATCCAAAGTCTCTTTGAATCAATGCCGAGGCGTGTGACAGCGGTGATCTCCAACAATGGCGGCTACTCTGGCTACTGATTTTGGCAGGAAACACACTTCACAGAAGTCTATAAATTTAATCATTTGATACTTGGTCAACATGTTATCTACAAAATAAATTTTGTTGTGATATCTCTTGTCTTTCTTAGTGTTGCAATTTGGGTGGCCAGCAGTGTATTTGAGCAAAGTGCCTTCCACTGGCCAACCTTGTTACGGCCACGATAACTGCAGGTATATTTATGATAGCAGGTGTTAAGTCAGCACCAGTCATATATATATATATATATATATATATGTGTGTGTGTGTGTGTGTGTGTGTGTAATATCCTTGACCGGACGAAGCTCAACAGGCTCGTACTTCCTAGTTTTTTGGATCCGGGTCAAGTCGTACCCGAGGTGATCTTACTGTGTAGTCGTACCGGAACAGGCAATGGCGAGTGACTGGGAAAGGCGTAGGAAATCAATCCAAGCGAATGATACAGACGTCTATGCTGATGGAATAGTCTCTTTTTTCACCGTATTTTAAATGATTAAATATGCTTCATTATCTATAGACTGCATACTTAGTTTAGGATTAACATGCGTGAAAAGTATCGTTCGGGGGCCGTTTATCGGGAAGAATCCCGGCTACGCAACGCCGAGCATTATTTGACGGAGAGCTCAAAATCACGTCATGTTTGGTTGAGAGCAGACAAAAAAGACTACCGAGGCGCGAAAATGTCCCGCCCGAGTACGGGTCTATCAAACTTCTAATTTGTCAGAAATGGACACGTGATTAAGTCGCGTGATATGAGGTGATGGTCTCGCGATGCCTTTTATATAATGCTTATATAATAGTACGCGCGTGCAACAGCTTTAGGGGAAAAATAGATTTATATTGGTTGAATTTAGGTCGCAATCCAGGGTTAAGGGGATGTATTCTGTTGCAATAAGATAAACGAATTGGAAAAAGCAAGTTAGGAGTATTTAAAAGGATTAAAATTTGTTTCATATATATATGTCAAGGAATTAGTGGGAAAGGAATGATTAATTTAAAATTAAAGGGGTCTTGGGAATTAAATTATATTCGTGGCGTAATTGGCCTCTAATTTTTCATATTTCAAGACGCGAATTGGGAAAGGGAAATTCCCTTTTTCATTATATAATCTTGACGCGTCTGTGGTTTAAGAGTTCAAAGAGGAAGTATTATATAATTCTCCTTGAAAAAATGTCTAGTTTGGGCTCTGCGCATGTGCAGAGAGAGTTGATGCACGGAATTGGCCGTGAGATCTAGCACAGCGCGAGAGAAATTCGTTGAGGACGGACTTGTGTGTTCGTCGCGCGTCTAATTCCGAAATGGCGAGCGCTTAGAGATACGATATTTTGGTGCAGTGGTTGCTGCACCAAAGCAGCAACCACTGCATCAAAAAATAAATAAACTTGCAAGAAATAAACTTGATTAAACTATATTAATGTGATTTTCTTGAGTTCAACTGCCTTCTTTTATGCCACCGAACCAACACGGACTGCAACATCATTTAATATAGCGGGCGTAGTCTTACGCTCGACAAGAAACGGCAGGAACGAACTCCGCGGAACTAAATAAAAACCCTCCTCATTTTCGGATAGCACAAAGGTGCGAAGATTTGAAATACAAAAAAAAGTATATAGAGGCATACCATGGCATCGAAAACTTAAGAAAAGGACTTGAAAACAGAATTAGATCTAGATGATAGTTTGGTAAACCAGCAAATGGCTCACGATGAGAAAAAAAGAATCAAAATGAAACAGTAATCGAATAGAATGGAAGCGACGAGAAAAAGAAAACAGTTTGTGCAGAGAGTATTCCAACAGAAACAAGATTGAGAGGACAAATATTGGAAAGAAACAGCACTGATATAACATTAGCAATACCACAATTCGGCAACAACAGTATCAAAAATATCTTTCAATGGTTCCAGTTGTTTGAAGAGCGTTCCGCCACATTTGAATTAAATGACAAATGGCAAAAAGAAAATTTAATGCGCTACGTAAGTCAAGATTTTCAAGAAATCATCATATCAACGGAATTATATAAAGAAGATTACGCAGTTATAAAAAAACAGCTGCTATTCATTTTTTCACAGAGCCGAGAAGAATTGAACATGGAATTTAAACAGCTACAATTACAGGAAAATGGAAATCTCTTCAAATATTTTAAAGAAAAACTAGAATTGGGAAAAAACTCCAAAAAGACGATACAGAAATAGTAGAGATTCTCACACTAGACTCGTTGCATCACATGAGGACATTACTTTCTCTGTCGGAAATCAAAAATCCGTCCAACTGGCTGAAAAAGGCCAAAATGATTCACCTGCCAATCACCAGTTCCAGACAACAAAACTTTACGGAAGGAAGAAATAGTTATACCGCGAGGGGTCAGCAGAGCTCCTGTGACAACGAATCAATGCTCCGCTGGACTGACACGAATAACAGAACAGAGATGGAATACATACGAGCAACCCAGATATCAAACCCAAGACAACTACTACAAACTGCCTCAAAATTATGTGGAACGGAGACGCTTTGATAACCAAAGGTATCAAAATGGAGGGACTGTCAACAGAGGATACCAAAATATGAACTACGCCAACAGAGACAACAGATGACTTTTGTTTTCGGCTCGGGTGAGTGATAAAAATTTTCAATGGCTATTAGATACAGGTTCTACAGTTTCCCTGCTGTCAGGATCATTATTTAATTTAATTAAGGACTTTAAAAAATTTAACTTAGATAATATTGTTTTAAATCAAACTGATTGTCAAGTAACTGTTGCAAATTCACTACTTGATACTGGACTTTATGAATGGACAAGACTACCGTTTGGATGGAAAAATGCACCAAGCAGGTGCCAGTTGCCTATGATCCATTTGACCTAATTTCAGTTGATACAATTGGAGGTTTTAACTATTATGACTCGACAAAAAATATCTTCATCTGGTGATTGATCATGCGACAAGATATATTTGGACTTTTCCTTCTAAAAGTGTGACAAGTGAGACATATACAAACTGTTTAAAGCAATTTTTGAAAATTAAAGTTCCCGACCAAATATTAAGTGACAGAAATGCTGCATTTACTTCCTGAAGTTTTAAAAAATTCCTAAAACACCACAATACGAAACAATTTCTCACGTCAGCCCACAGGCTTCAGTGTAACGGTAAAAACGAAAGATGTAATCAAACTATTGTGTCAAAATTAAGGTGTAAAGCAAATACTTCTTCGAAAAAAATTCCATGGACAAAAATTTTAGAGCAAGTAACTTCTGAATATACACACATGGACAAAAAAATTAGCGCACCAATAAATAATTGCGGGATCGTAACGAAACTTGCAATGAAGGTACATGTCGGGGAGATATGCAAATGATTAGAAATGCTGCATGATTGCGCATTACGTATAGCCGGTAGAGGGCGTTGAACATTGTACTCTGTGGAGTATAAAACAGGTAACCAAAGCTTGTTTGAGTGTGCTGAATCATTTACAAAGGAAGAGCTGAGATAGACATGCCATTACGCCGTGTTCGAAGACACAAAAATTTAACAGCTGTCAAATATATTAACTACTTTAAGGTTTACTGAAAAACAATTGCAAGATTGAAAAAAATGGAAAACCTTTTTCAGCCATGAATTTGTCAGGTGCTTGACCTACGATCAGTTATCTTTCTTTTTAATTGCAACCTCTGAGATGATTATCTTCCAGAAATGGGGATTGATCTAGAGACTCCAAACATCGAGGCTGGTGTTCTACCATCTGGACAATATCGGGGACTCCTTTAGTTTTTAATATCATTTCTCAAAAGCATTCTTTGTATATTTGAAACAATGTCGGCATAAAATGTCTTCCGAAGTGTAATGTTTAGAGGTAAAACCATTGATAATTTCTATTTCGTTCAAATATATATTTATTTCATGTAGACAGTTTTCTTTTCACTATATGCATATAAAAAATGAATTAGATTGTCCAATTTGTTTTTACCTTTAAATATTTTCATCCAATAACTTATGTAATAAAAATGTGAAATGTATGCACATATATTTATAAAAAAATAAAATTTCAAACTTAATTGACGTGTTGTTTATGGTGTTTTGAAGCAGTAATTCAGATTTTAAAGCAGTAATAACATATCATTTAAAGCAAATAATTAGAATTTAGATTTAAGATATTTTAGGAATGTAATATTGTTTGAATAATCGAATTCCGGGTTACTGACATTTAATGGAACTTGGATATTAGATGGACGATAATGAAATTTCGTTTCGTAAAATGACGGTTAAAAATACGCACTTGCTTATTTACTCGATATGGTTTAATCATTTTGACATTAAAGTTTATGACATTTCGACGTTCAACGAAATTGCATGTATTAGGTTGCATGCCATGAACTTAAACTGATTATTTAGATGATCTATGGCATAGGTTTTCCACTTCTTAATATTATATTTTTGCACAAATTTGTAAATAAAAACTCAGAGCAAATATATTTATTTAATTATGCTATTTTTAAGACAAGGTAGGACAAGGTAAACAGATATTTACATTACTAGATAGTACCCGTCAAAACTTGACGGCAAATAATTGAACAGTTCCAATAAAAAAAAGGGTTCATAACCTTGTTAAAATATTAGAAATGTTTACAGAATATTAGCAGTTTTTCTATCCGATGTTATAATTAAAAATGTTGTAAAAATCAGAGTTTATAATTTTAAAAAACGTCTTCTTGGAAAAAAAAGCATGCTTACCGCTGATTTTTCAATCTGACTTGCACAATCTAACTAATATGCTATAAATATATTAAGCAAAAATAAAATATATAAACTAAAGAAAATCAGATTAAAAAATCATACAAATTACTCACGTGCAAAAAATGTTTGCAGTCTATTTAGGCAGCGCTGCAATCGCTTTTCTGAATTTTTTTATTTTCATGAATTTTAATGATGTATACACGTGCATTCAATAATTGGATCCGGTAGGCAGCGCTGAAATCGCGTTTCAGAACTTTTTTTTTTAATTTTCATTAATTTTAAAGCTGTATATACGTGCATTGAATAACAATTAACTTAACCTACAAATTTGTTAAACAAACGATTTTGGTGTTTTTAATTTCTGTTTATTATTGTATTATTGCACGTGAGATTAATAAAAGCTGATATATTTGTGAATTGGTCGATCCGGAAGCGTTACTTGACAGAGGCATACACAGAACATAACAACTATTAGGGGAACAAGATGTAATGGTATGACTTTACACTTTGTATATATTTTTTAAAATGGCAGCCGAAAATCTACACCGAGGTGCTTAAAGTGAAATATTGTTACAACAGGAATGTGGAATGTCTTTTATTTAGAACTTTTGTAAAAAGTATCCGATGTGTGTTTGCATAATTTGGCCTTCTTTCTAATACGGAACTACCGTAGGGTCTCCGTAAGACAAATTTACATTAAATAAAGTCTAAGTTAATAAACTTTTCTTCACAGCCTTGACAATCAACGAAATTTATAGACAAGTTAATACACAGATAACGATAACTAATTTTAACACAAGTGTCCTTTCAAACAATATAATTTTTGAATTTTTTAAAACTTTTGCATAAAAAGTTGTACTCGAATCTTGTTTGTGCGGTGAAATTATTATATTTTCCATAAAAAATTATTGTTATACGAATGAAATGGATTTTATAAGAAACGTATATAGAGCAGAATTGCAAATTCGTTTGCAGTTCACGTGTGCATAGTAAATCAAACAACTGGAAATCATCAAAATTAATCATATTTAAAATTTCAAAGAATTTATTTATTTTGCGAATTTCTTTCATTTATGTAATTTATTTTAAAGAAAAATTATTATTATACGAAGGAAAGGAATTTTATAAGAAACGTATGTAGAGCAGAATTGCAAATTCGTTTGCAGTTCACGTGTGCATAAAAAATCAGACAACTGGAAATCATCAAAATTAATCATATTAAAAATTCCAGATAACTCCTTTATTTAAAAAATTTTTTTCCTTTATTTAATTTATTTTAAACTTTTTCTTTCATTCTTTATTTTTTAACAATGTGCATATTTACAATTTATTAAAATTTGTGTATAACTGTTATTTTATTAATTTTATCTTGGTACTCATAAACTCATTTTAGCTCATGTGAATTAAGTTTACTCATTTAACGTTTCATAACACTAGAAATATGGATACGTAATTTTCGTATTTAAGAAACAGATGCGAATAAATGCTAAATTTGCTGATATGAGCGAATAAATGCAAAAATTATTTTTTTCTACTTTTCGGCGAAAACTTGGCGATTAACGGATTTTTAAGCTAAATAAGGTAATAATAGTAATAATTTATTAACATAATTACTTATCTAAGACCATACACGGTCTTTAACTAAGAAATGTTTGCTTATTACTTATTGCTAAAACTTAAGGAGGAGAATGTGCAGACTACTACAATGTTAGATTTTAACTAAGAATTTTGATACTTACCTAACAAAGTATATATATATATATATATATATATTGTTTTCGTGTGTGACATGGAACTCGACTTTTGTAATTATTTTGATTATTATACTGTTTTAAGTCTAAAGAAAAAATAAAATTTTCACATTTCACAATTTCGTAACAATTTTAATTCGGTTCCATGCACATTTACATGTGTATTTATTTTATTTTGTAAATCTTAAATTGTCTATGTGCTGAAAATCATTCCTGTGGTTTTTCGTACCGGTTTTCCTGGAAGAAGGGAATGTGCCTCCCGTATGCAATTGAGTGAGACCTGTAACAGTACGGATAGTACACAAGGTCATTTGAACAAAAATAGAGAATTATTTGCCACCCTCTGGGTCATTAGGGGGACTTAGTTCCTCCATAGCAACGACCCAGCAACCATCTTTTTAGCCAATCATATATCTGAAAGGTGTTAATTGTTCTAGAACATTTTCTGACGTCTGCGATTTTCGGTGCTGGGAATTTTTAACGGCTTTTTGAGTCAGTTGAAGAAGATGCTGCGATTGTGATAGACTGGAGGTTGTCCGCTTTTCGGCCCTTCTCGGATTTTTATATATTGAGGTATCTCGAGATTTCTGTTCTGCTTTTGGACCATGTTTAGCATAACAATGCAAGATAATCATCAGTCTAGAATGAGGGTGGTGGTAAGTAAAAATAATTTGTAATATATTTTATCAGACGAGAGCGCAGAATTACTAATATATGTAGCTAGGATTTATTATGTGTTCAAGTACTTTCTTAATGTATGTAGATAATTATTATGTTGTTTCTGTGCAAATTGTAACTAACTATAAAATTAATTTTAAATAAGAAGAAGAGAAATTAAATGTTAATATTATTTATTAAAATTGAGCTTGTTTTTTAATTATCTGAGACATGTGTCAGAATGCGTTTTCTCCAATTAACAATTTTAAAAGTGCCACTATACGATCTCTCTATTTCATTACTTGTTTAATTCCACATAATATATATATATATATATATATATATATATATATATATATATATACATATATATATATATATATATATATATAGATATATATATATTTATATATATACATATATATATATATATATATATATACATATATATATGTATATATATATATATATATATATATATATATATATATATATATATATACACATATATATATATATATATATATATATATATATATATATATATATATACACATATATATATATATATATATATAAATATATATATATATATATATATATTATATATCTATATATATAAAACAGTTCCGTAACTGACTCATTCATTCACTGACTGACTGACTGACTGACATACAACGCACAGACCAAATCGCTGGACCTAAAGGGCTGAAAGTTTGCATGGCGATTCTTCTAATAGTGTAGGAGTGCACTAAGACAGATTTTTCAAAAATTCTTAGATTTTTTTAAATTAAATTTTTAAGCTGTTTCTTAAACTTTTTTTACGTTTGCATTTAAAATTATACATTGAGGGTTATAAAATTTATATCACAAGAAAGATCATAAAAATTTCTTCAAAATGAAATTTTTTTCGAATTTTTACCTCCATTTCCTGATTTTTGGTGAATTTTTAAAGATTAATTTTTAGAATTTAATTTATTAAATGCTGATCACGTGATTTCTTTTTCTGGTACTTTCAATAAATTTATCGTCACGTGCGTAACAACTAAATAGACAAAAAAAATATTTTTTTCTCTTTCTAATGCAGCAGACGATTGGATATTATAAAAAAAAATGCATATCCCTTACGGTTTTTTTATAAATATATATATATAGATAGATATATATTTTATATCAATTGTATACATTGATCATCGGATTTATTATAAATATATATATTTGTTTTTTGGCATAAATTGCATACGTTGACCGTTGTATTTAATTTGAATGTACTCCGTAGCGAATCGCAGGTTTTCAGCTAGTATATATATATATATATATATATATATATATATATATATATATATATATATATATATATATATATATATATATATATATATATATATATAGATATATATATATATATATATATATATATATATATATATATATATATATATATATATATATATATATATATATATATATATATATATATATATATATATACATATATATATATATACAGGGTGTCCCAAAACGACCGCATAAACTCTGCACAGCTCGATTTCTCGTTGGGAGTACATAAAAACTTTCCAAAGAATCGTTCCTGTACGATCCATAGTTTACGAGAAAATACGAAAAACAAAGTATGACGTCACTGCCAGTGCAAGAAAAAACGCTTTATTGAACATATCAACAGCATGCACAATTTAAAGCAGATGTTCAAAGTGTCCGCCGTGCATGTCGAGGCAAGTTTGAGCACGCCATGGAATGGCTGTCATCACACGTTGTAGCATCGCGGAGTCCACCGAAGTACAAGCAGCATGCAGACGAGAAACTAAGTCCATTTGTGTTGTCACTACGTCTCGATACACCAGTTCCTTGAGATGACCCCATAGGAAAAAATCCAACGGTGTAATATCTGGCAAACGTGTCTGCCATAGAACCGGACCCCCACGTCCGATCCAGCGGCCGGGGTATTCCAAATCCAGCCAACCACGTACAGGAGCACAGAAATGCGCCGGAGCATGATCATGCTGGAACCAAAGTCCCTGTATTGCCGCTAATGGTATGTCATCGAGGAACTCGGTTAAGACCTCATTGAGAAACACCAAGTACGACTGTCCCGAGAGCCGTTCAGGCAACAGATATGGTCCAAGCAGGCGATCACCGAGTATGCTGGCCCACACGTTAAGAGACCAACGTTCCTGATGTTTCTGCGGCCGGATTGCATGCGGATTGACCTGGGACCACATATGGCTGTTGTGATGGTTGAATACCCCATCACGAGTGAAACATGATTCATCAGTCCACAGGATATGTGTAATGAAACCATTATCTGTGTTCTGTTGCTGCAACAGCCATTCACAGAAGGCCACGCGTTTCTGAAAGTCATCTGGTTTCAGACCTTGCACAGTTGTGTACCGAAATGGGTGTAGCCTCTCAGACCGTAAAAGCCTGTGCACAGTACTTTTACTCGAAGTCATCTCACGGGCTAATGCGTGTGTGCTTACCTCGGGCGTCTCTTCTACCCTCTGCAGTATTGCATCCACCTGTGCTACCGTCAGGCCGCTCCGCGGTTTTCCAGTATCGTGAAGATTGCTTGTTGGCAAGACACTTCCCGTATTTCGCAGTCTGTCGTCAAGCCTACGGATGACGTTGACATCGGGAGGACGGCGGGACGGATATCGCCGGGCATACTCCCTAGCAGTTCGTAAGGCGTTTCCATTACATCGGCCGTACATCAAGTACATGTCGCAGTAGTCACGAACGGAGTACATGGCCACCATAGGAAGACTACCGGTAGCTGCAAGATGCAGCCTTTTAAATACCAGTTCAACGGCGGCTTAACGTCATTCCATGGCGCGCGCGTATGCATGACGCGATATCCGCGGCGAACGTTTTAAACACTATCGCCTGGAAATACACTCATGGACAAAAATATTAGCGCACCAAGAAGGAGTCGTCAAAATGAAACGAAATTTTAAATACGTAATGACTACTTTGATATAAGTAAATGATAAGAAAATCAAAGAAAAAGGATAATTTATTTCAGAGAAAAAGGCAAAAGAACGGAGGAGTTAATACTCCGTTGGACCCCCTCTAGCGCGAATGCACGATGCGATATGATCGGACATTGAGTCATACAAGTTCTGTATGATGTCTTGAGACATTTCGTTCCATATTTGCTGTAACCTTGCCTCTAGTTCGTTCAAACTCGTGGGATGCCCAACTCGTCGTCCCAAATGATCCCAGATATGCTCGATTGGAGACAAATCTGGGGATCGAGCAGGCCAAGGAAGGGTAGTAACAGTGCAGAGACAGTCTTGTGACACCCTTGCCGTATGAGGCCGAGCATTGTCTTGTTGAAAAAGGGCTCCTGGGAGCCGTTGCATGAGTGGCAACACATGTGGTTGCAGGATTTCATGAACATACCGCTGGGCTGTCATGGTGCCACGGAACAATACTAGGGGTGACCGTGTATTGTAGGCAATGGCACCCCATACCATCACACCAGCTGTGGGAGCGATGTGTCGCTGTACAGCAAAGGCAGGATCGAAGCGTTCACCACGGGCTCTCCACACACGAACACGATTGTCATCACTACCGAGATTGAATCTGGATTCGTCGCTAAAGACGACCTGGTTCCATTCCGCTCCAGTCCAGTTTCCTCGTGCACGGCAAAACTCCAAACGGAGGCGTCGATGGGTGGGCGTCAAGGGCAGCACACGTAATGGGCGCCGCGATACCAACTGTCCTTCAGCCAGGCGCTTTCGTATGGTTCGAAAAGACACAGAGGCCCCTAGTGAAGGTGCTACCTGCGCCTGGATGGCGGCCGATGAAGCAGTTGGCTGTACGCGTGCATTTCTTACGATGTGGCGGTCTTCTCGACGACTGGTGTGTCGAGGGCGTCCTGAGCCTGGTCTTCGTGTACATGACATCTCTCGGGTCCACTGGTCCCAACACCTCCTCACAACACAATCAGAGCGGCCTAATTGACGAGCTACTCGCCTAGCTGACCACCCAGCTTCCATCATCCCGACGATTCTCCTCCTCTCAAACTGCGAAAACTGCTTGTATTGTCTTCGAACACGGCGTAATGTCAAGTCTATCTCAGCTCTTCCTTTGTAAATGATTCAGCACACTCAAACAAGCTTTGGTTACCTGTTTTATACTCCACAGAGTACGATGTTCAACGCCCTCTACCGGCTATACGTAATGCGCAATCACGCTGCATTTCTAATCATTTGCATATCTCCCCGACATGTACCTTCATTGCAAGTTTCGTTACGATCCAGCAATTATTTCTTGGTGCGCTAATTTTTTTATCCATGAGTGTATATGCAAATATTGTTGTTGATATGTCTAATAAAGTGATTTTTTCTTGCACCGGCAGTGACGTCATACTTTGTTTTTCGTATTTTTCTCGTAAACTATGGATTGTACAGGAACGCTTCTTTGGGCATTTTTTATGTACTTCCAACGAGGAATCTAGCTGTGCAGAGTTTGTACGGTCGTTTTGGGACACCCTGTATATATATATATATATATATATATATACACAGAAGGTCGTTCACCCTTTATGGAAAGGATTTTTTATAGTCAATTTTTAAGTATAAATGCCATATTTTTTTGTTGCGATTTGCTTCTATCTTATAACCATGGTTCTTGACAATAGCTCTAGCTCTATTTTTCCATGAAAGTAAAAATTTTCTTGGTACTGTCATGTAAATTTTACCCCATTCCTCTTGGACCGTTTTCCAAAGTCCGTTCAGTGTTCTTGGATGCCATTTTCCTAAGGCTCGTTGCTCGTTTTAATATACCGAAAGCGCAAAAGTCAATTAGAGAGGCGTCAGGTGATTTTACAGGTTCTTCATTAAATGGGATACACTTTACTTCTGTTTCTGATTCTTTATTTGCTAAATAGGCGGCAGTTGATTCAGACGTGTGATTAGAGGTTTTCTCCTTATAAAGCTCAACTTTATCAATGTCCTGTCCATATAAGAATGGAATTTCTTCTTCAAAAATTAGTTCTAAAATATTCTGCTGATAGTAGATGGAATTAATTTTGTCTTTACTTGAGACTTTTTTGATTTTTAATTTACCGTTGTAACAAAAACCTGCAACTATCACGAATACCTTTTGGAACCTTTCTATACACTGACGAAGCCATTTCGTAAGGTGATTACCGTCAGTTGAGCAACAGAAATGGATCTTTTTTTATTACAGTCACTTAAATATACTATGCCTCATCGAATGTTATCACAAATTTCCATTTTTCAGCAGCTAAGTGTTTTTCATATAATTTTCTACAATTTGTTTTTATTTCAGCAGTATGCTTTTTCAAAAACGTGAATGTTAGGTTTAACTATCTTTTTTAACTCCAAAACTTTATGAATGATTTTACTTACAGTGCCAGAAGACATTCCTAGTTTCGATGCAATGGATCTTTGAGTCGGCGTATTTTATTTTAGGATCAGAGACTTCACTTTCTTGATATTTACCTGCGTTCGAAAAATTTTAGGATCAGGTTTCTCGGTCATATTTTTATTTTTTCCTTTCAGTTAAAACTTTTCTGCCCTTCCAAATTTTATAGATTATAAATTCTTTTTTTTTGAAATGCCATAATCCTGATTTTTACACCGCTTTATAATTTGTTGATGCGAATATATATATATATATATATATATATATATATATATATATATATATATATATATATATATATATATATATATATATATATATATATATATATATATATATATATATATGCGAAATAATGCGAAATTTTTATATATAGTATTTTTTTTGGCAAAATTTACGTACCCCTAGCTCTAACCAATGGCATAGTTTTTTATCAGTCTCCCCAATATTATATTTTTAAGTTTTCGTAGATTAAGATAACTAAAAGTAATGTTAGGAGGAAACAATAAGACTTAGCTAAATTCAGACGATATCTAGTACTTTTATATTTAGCACCGTGTTGGAAGTGAGTTAGGTAGAATGTAAGAAAACGAGGTATTGAGAGGAATTATGCATACAGTTAAATGGAAACAAAATATGTGAAAAACGTTCAATTACTGAATCAAATTATGAGTTCATTACTTCTGTCTTTTGCATATAACCAAATTAAGTTTTCTGTGACGTATGGTCCATATATTTTAAACTCATATATTATACACAAGAAGGAAGAAATACTTTATTCTACTTCTGAATTCTCTCTGTTTCCTTTTATGCTATATTATACATATCCTGTTAAAAATATTTGATATGGAATTTTTTAAACTTACATAGAAGTATATCTTTCAAAATCTATACAAATTACATAAAAGGAAATATTTAGTACGATCACTAAAGTGTCTCTATAAGTTTGATGATTTATGCGTGAAAGATTTCGTTTGTTTGGTACATTTGCTCGGAAATATTACCTTAGTTATGTACATGACATGGTGGAGAGGTGAGAAAGTTTATTCTTGTTTAAAGTTACGTACATGTAAGATCCCATAAAATTTTAATCTAAAGTTATTTTACATTTTAATTTTATATTTCGTCTTACGTTAAAAAATTTATCTCCTCGTTATATTATGCAGGAATATATTGTTTGGGGCACTGAATACAAAACGGATAATCATTTCTAGCATTTTCAACAAATCTTTAACCTATGCACTGTTTATGGGAATTTTTCATGAACAAACCGTCAGAATGGTGCGAAGTTTTGCATGCTTTTGCAATAACATATAGCTTGTTCGACAGCAGAAAACACAAGTTTAAAAAAATCGCTAAAATAATCGTGCAAATGAATAAAAAGCTTACATAACATAACTTTCTTCTTCTTTACATAAACATGAAAAAGCATAATTATTAATAAGGGTAGATTAATCCTTCCAGCCTTACAAACTTCGAATAGTAATACATCTAATTGGGTTGACAAATATCTGTGAAGCGTAAACAGCTCAATCAGGAATAGGAAGTTGTTTTGAAAACTGAAAAGGAAGTTATTTGTTATTAATGGGATACAGTTCACATCCTTAGGGCTTCCCACACATCCGACTTTTGGATTTCATACTAGGGGACCTGATTAGCCTCTCCAAGCAACAGCTATCGACACTTTCAGAAGAACCATCTACCCGTTGAGTTCTGTGAGATTCTATTCCATATATTCTATTTTGGAGAAAAGAGAAATGCAACTCTAACTGAGATATTCCAATATCTCAGCTAAATGCCTCACGTCATTAAACGTATGCCTGCCAAAAATGTTGAACTTTGTCGCGAATTACTATGCTTTCTCTCGGTGTTCGTGCCAAACCGTAGTATAACTCCTCCATTTTCATCATATATTCGCTGAAAAATGTTGGAACTGTATTGGGTCTGTTTCTCAAAGAGATTGGAATGATAAAACTAAAACTATTAGACTCATCTGTAAGGAAGAAATTGTTTCATTGATTCCAAATCCAGTTTCAGTGTTCTGACTCAAGTTCTCCTATTTGCAGACCTGAGGTCAGCACAGAAATGCTAGACGTCTTGTACGAAAGGGAACCTGCCTTTAGTTTCAGATTATCATTTTGTCTTTAAACCCTCCCTATTGTGACTGATGTAATTAGATTTTCCTGACCGATATCTTCCACTAACACTAAGCAGTAAAATCAAGTTAGCGTTCTAAGGATTGGGAACTACATACCCTCT
Source organism: Dolomedes plantarius (assembly GCA_907164885.2). Classification (NCBI taxonomy): domain Eukaryota; kingdom Metazoa; phylum Arthropoda; class Arachnida; order Araneae; family Dolomedidae; genus Dolomedes; species Dolomedes plantarius. The sequence goes on from OU015500.1 coordinate 60,771,698, forward strand.
ATTAATAAGGGTTCTTCTCTGTTTTGTATCATCATCTCTTCGAGTTCTTAAATACTTTATGGCTTATTTAGTGTTTTGGAGATTTCAGTCTTTAATTATATCTAGCTTATATTAACCTATTGTGCAAGAAATAATCAGAATTAGCTTTATGACTGACCACTAACTACACAACAGCAATTCTTACAAATATTGAATAAAGGCCGAAAAAGACGTTCAGAGCAACGGTATCTTATATTTATTGAACTGCGATACATTTGCGCAAGTGGTGTCATCAGTTGAGGTAAAATAAATTTGAGGAAAAACAAATTTGAGATAGATAAGAAGTATGGTCAATTTGATAAATTCATATTGTTGTATGTCGCAGTGTGGGTGACAGGTTTCGCAAATAGAATAAATGCAAGATAGGCACAAAGTAATGTGCAGAGAATATATACGGCAACCAGCTAATAAATGGTATCCAGCTGGATTTAACGATCTGCTTAGGCGAAAGGGGAGACGAGAGATGACAAGTTGAAAGGGGACAGTTGAAGGTTGACAACAAGAAAGAGGGACCAGCTGAAGTTAATGAACTAAGCAGGCAAAAATTGGAAATGAAGGGTCCGAAGTTGAAGATAGAAAGGGGAGATATAGGAGTTTATGATATTGAGTTCGTTAGGAGGACAACAGGAGGTCGGAGTAGCGTGAGGATTCCCCAGAAGGGTGAAGGGACTGTCGCCCCCTTTAATTTAGATTGGAGGAAATCTTATTATAAAAAATATGTGTAGCCAATAATGTAGGTCCAGGTTTACCCATTGGTCAGGAGGTGGCCACCAATGGAAGCCCAGAGTGAAGAGTTCGAATTACGTTGAGGATAGAAATTTCTGAGCAGAGTAGAGCAGATTGATTTGAGAAAACGAGAGGCACAGGCAGACTTAAGAAAAGCTGAAAGGGCCGCAGTTGATTTCGCATGGCGGGTATGTAAGCCCCAAGCGTCAGTCAGTGAGATAGCAATGCAAAGTTGCATACCGACTAAACCTAGCAAACAGAGGCAGTCGTACACGCAGTCTACGACTGCGATAAGATATATAATTGGAGCTTGACAGATGACTAGTGGAGAAATAGATGTAAGCCCCCTGCGCCAGTGAATGAAATGCCTGTCAGTTGAAGTGCCACTTAACCGAAAAGACTCCCGCGCCGACCCGAACCAGATGCGCTCGCCGGCCGACCAAAGGAGCGGACCCGACATGACGACCAGCCCTTAGCCCTAGAAGGAGGTACCCATCCAGTTCAACGCAGAAGTGGAGTCTCATCCATGCTGAACCCCTTCATCGAATGTGCGCCAGCCCTCCAGGTTGCAGAGTCCGACAGACAGTTATGCCATAGAAGATCGGCGCAAGCCACCCCTCACAGCTGATGACAATAAGAGAACTCATTGTGAAGAAAAGAAAGCCCCTTCCCAGCTGTGCGAGCGATAAAGATGCAAAAGGTATGGGATTTTGTATACTTGGTAATTCTGTGTCGATGCTCACTGAGTAATGATAAATTAGGTGATGACGTAGGGTAATGATAGGAGAAGCCGCTGTTAATATTACATATATTGCCATAGATATATATTACTTAATTGTCGAGTAGTAAATGAGTAATTTTAATATTATTAAGCACCAGATATATATTATGAAATGTATAAGTGTATGTAATTCATTATTATGTGTAATAAATTGATTTGTAATGATACATTTGAGTAATCATTCGTTATCATATCAACGCAAAGTACTAACCATACCAACAAATTAACAATTTTACGATTACATTGCACTTACTTCTATTCTCTTTCATTCTAACAGGTTTTAAGAATTGTGCTATATTTTCTATGTGTCTGAAAATTTATAAATAATAAGTATGACTAATAAATATTGAATTATCTTAAAATATTTTATTTAGCTAAAAACATTTGAAAAATTTCTATCCTAAAGAACTAAATCATACTTTATATTATGCGTTGTATAAATATGATTTATGAAAAGATTCGGCAAACTGGACATATATTTACCCGAATCTTTTTGACTTTCAGATTATAACCCACCTGGTGAGATACGATCGTTGATCCCAAGTCTGTAACTTCGTAGAAATAGCTTCAATAATCCATATCTAATATTTTTTTGCTTTAAAGCAAAGGAATATAGTCTCGCGTATTAAAAGCAATTTTTGAGATTATATTAAACAGATAGCTATAATAAAATGCATTAGAAGTCTTTCGATTTGAAATATTTTTTTACATTTTTTTGTCTCTCAAAGACTTATTTTTTTCTTGCCATGTTTCATTTTACTGTAACTTAATTTGACTTTCAAATGGATTAATGAATGGTTAAAAGTTTAAATGCATTTTAACCGTAATTAAAAAAATCATGGAGGCAAACTCTAAAAATTCATGCTATATTATTTAATGCAATGTTTCTATTTTAATATATGATCTTTTCCAAAAGCTCTCTTGAACTCACATGCTCATTAAAGCGTTTGCATGGAATTTGGCTAAACTTAACAAAGATTTGCAAATTTCATTACTCCAAAAATCTTCCAATTGAAAAGTTTACATAAAAATGAGAAAAGTTTTACACTTCATATTTTAAAATTTACTTCTCAAATGGGGGATTTTACCATTCAACATTGGAAAAATGTTATCTCCGTACATACAGTATTGATAATTACGTGCATACATTATTAACTATAAATTGCCTTTAAAATAATTGATAAAATATATTATAGATGCAAATTTATGGGAAATTTTTTACTGATGAAAATTAAAATAGAGCACTTAAAGGTCACTTTATTTTATAAGAGAAAGGAGAACAGTTAGGAAGAGTTTAAAAGAACATTGGAATTTCTTTTAAGCAAATATCTACCACCAAAGTGAAAGCTGTTTTACACAATACGAATCACTTTCACCCCATACAAACAAACTCCATCTTTTACTATAGTAAAAGTCAATATATGGTCGTGAAGGGAATTAAATTTTCTATTTTTATCATTATGTACTCGTGTCAACGCCGAGCACGTTAAATCTGTTGAGCGGAAAGTCCTTCTATGAAGTCAGTAGATGGGAGAAGGTACAAGCCCTCTAGATAAAGCCCACTGACGTTTCTCGGGGAAAATCGAGGTGGCACCTGACTATAATCAGTCTCCAACCTTTGTGGTATCCCATTTAGCAGGAGCCGCATTCTTCTGTCCGCCGTTGAGACCAAGTCTGGCATGTTTTGTTTGGAGGGTGGCATAAGTCACAACAATAACATCGTCATTATGGATGAAACCCACCATTTTAGAGTCTATGCAGGAATATTTCATGTGATTGATTGTGTTGTACAAGCCTTTTCATCAATAAACCACATTTCTCTGTCGCTGAGCGTGTATGATTGTAATATAACACGTCAAAAATGTTTAGAAAATGTATGGTAAATTAATCAATGATTTTATGGAATACTATGATTTTAGTTCTATTTAACAAGGCTGTTATATCCTTGCAATTAACTTAAGTTGCTATAGGATCAAAGTGAGCATTACATAAAATCTGGCAAAGAAAACTTTCTGTCTATAAAGGCTAGTACTGTATGCAGATTATATGAATTTAAAGCATCATACTATTTTAAAGTCATTTACTTACTGTAAAATAGAATTAATGCATGAAAGTTAAAAAATATATGCTAATCTCTAAAATTCACGACTGAAAGACAATATGGTAATTCTGATAAAACATGGAAAATCTTCAACGGTTTTTGAAATGTAATGTACATTTTAGTTTTTGCAGGATGATTTAAAAGCACAAACGGGGGAAAATGTAGTTAAAATTTATTTTTTACTTCCTGATCAATTCGTGATATAAAAAACTTGTTATCTGCTTTCCATTTATTTATCAGGTTACTTTGAAAAAGATGCAATGTCAAAGGTTTATTTTCTTTGAGCAAAATAATTTCTTCACAAAGAAATAAAATACATTGTAGTTTGAGGCGTAGCAGTGAAACAAAACTGCTTATATTGTATTTATCAAATGTAAATCAAATTAAAATACAAAAAAAATCCTTTAAATGGTTGTCGCTCACATTGTTTAAATAAGTTTAAATGTAAAGTTGAGAATGATTAATGTTAGAACCTATTTTACCTCCAATTATATTTCGCGAAATTCCTCTGAAATAATCAATAGGCTTTTACCTTTACATCAGACTGTCTTGAAAGCTATACTAGATTTTCTAATAGTTCATTAAGTATTAAGTTGAAATCCATTGAAGCAGGCATCTTGAGGACATTAAAACTCTAACATTAATAAAACAGGGTAATTGAAATAAGATGTTTTGAGATTAAGTGCAGTGAATAATTAAAAAAAAAGTTCCGATAATAAGCCTATTCAAACATCATTATAATTCGAAATGCATGAAGAAATCCTTTTATATTAGATATTTATCTTTTAGAAGGCACATTTTTCTAGAACAATTAATAGAAATAGTATTACTAGTTTGTATAGTGTTTCATCATGCACCGTTGGTAGAGAAGACTTATTTTTAAAGCACTTGTATAAAAAAAAAGTAATTTCTTGGTATAGTACGTAACAAAATATTGCTTATACGTCAATAAAACTTAATTTTAATATCTATCATATATTATTGCATCCGTTATATAATTATATATATTTTAAGTATGAAACGTACAATAAATGTAATTGTAGAGTTGAAAAACCACAATTACACATATATTTGCAAATTGTCATAAAATATATTTTCTTAAAAAATGACAGGATTTAAAGTAAAGCTTTTTAAAACCTACTCAGAGGCAATTTTGCCATAATATTTATTTATTTAAGTGAAATTGCGTTGCATCTGAGATATTAAAAATTATTGTTACTGAATCTGGAGTAATAAATACTAATATATATATACCGTTGCTGTAAAATCAAAATATACATAACATAAAACCTGGCAACAAAAAGTTTTTTGTTTTAAATGATAGTACTGTATGCAGGTTACATTAATTTAATGCGTACAACTGTAAAATCAGTTTCTGCAAAACAGAATTACGTATGAATGTTAAAAAAAATATTCCATTCTCTCTACAACTAATGATTTAGAACACAATATAGTAATTCTGACAAAACATGAAAGTCTTCAACTATTTCTGAAATGTAATTTACATTTCAGCTTTTGCAAGATGATTTAATGTAGCGGAAACATTTTAGAACTGATTCCAAGCAAAATAAACAACTTTGAATAAAGGGAAACTGTAGTTAAAATATATTTTTTATATCTTGAATAATTCTGGATATAAAAATATTATTTTTAGTCTGCTTTCTATTTATTTATCAGGTTACTTTGAAAATGATACAATGTCAAAGGTTTATTTTCATTGAGCAGAATAAACGAATTAATGTTACGAATTTCGTAAATATTGCATTTTGTAAATATTGCTTTCGATAAAATGGCTTCTATGGAAGAGCTCCTATAGCTATGTATTTAACATGTGGGTTTATGGGAATCTCATCAAATATGAAAGTTATCACCAATTTGGCGATGAATTTTGTGACTTATTTTGGTCGCAAGTTTGGCGATATTCCGTCAACTTGTCGATTAAAACTTATAGAGATTTCTATGGGGCACTCTACATGAATTGGACACAAACACAGTTTATACATGAAACAATGTTTAGTAATATCTTTGCACATATAGGTTTTGCTTTTACAGCAATAAGCATACGTACTAAAAGTACGAAATATATATTAGCATTCAATAAAAATACACTTTGAAATACTCACAAACTAGAAAGTCAAACCAGCAGTTCTGCCACGTAAACTTTGGGCCTGCTAAGCACAAGCGCCGGTTAACACCTGGAGCTGCTTACCTCGTAGCTCCCTCTCGCTTATCTATCAACTTTTTTTTTAACTTAATCAAGCTGCTTGGTATTTATACCAAGCGCGTATGCCGAAATTAGCATATCTCAAGCAGCTTCTTTAATTCATTCACTCAAAAGTTTGATTCTTGTGAATCGAATCTTATGTATACCTTACAACCTTTCTGGAAGCTTCTAGAAATATCTAGCTGTGACTGACCTATAGAAGGCGCTTTGGAAATCTATAAATATACCTGACATTGTCATTGGAACTCAGTTCAATTTTCTAGTGAGAATTGAATTTGTCGTAACTTCGTTAATTGGCATGTATTGTATTGAAAATTCTGTTATCCTGACTTAAGATTTTAGAATTTTCTACTGTATAGAAGACAGTTGTTACGTCTTTTATGTTTCAATTTGTGCATACGCCTGAAAAATTTACAAAATAATAAATTTATTTTGTGTTAACTCTCTGACGAGATCTTATTCAATCATAACGAACCCAGGAAAAAAACGGAAGATATATTTTTTATTTTTTGATTAATTCTGGATACAAAAAATATTTTTTGCCTACTTTCTATTAATTTATTAGGTTGCTTTGAAAAAGATACAGTGTCAAAGGTTTATTTTCATTGAGTAAAAAATTGCCTTCACAAAGGAATAAAATCTATTATTTTTTTTCCGCTTATCTTTTAATAAAACTTCTTACATTGATTTATCAAATACAAATCAAGATTAAAATACAAAGAAAAATCCTTTAAATTAATGCCCATATATTTTATAAAAAGCACAGAATAAGGTTTAAACGTAAAGTTGAGAATGATGAAATGTTAGAACCCATTTTACCTTAAAATATATTTCACGAAAATCGCCTGAAATAATCAATAGGCTTCCATTTTACAGCAGATTGTGCTGGAAGCTATACTAGATTTTCTAATAGTTCATTAAGTATTAAGTTCAAATCCATTGAAGCGAGCTCCTTGAGGACAATAAAGCTCGAAGATCAATGAAACAGGGTAATTGAAAACAGATTTTTGCATGTTCGGCGAATAATTTTTTTAAAAAATTTGTTCCGATAATAAGCCTATTGAAACGTACATTGTAATGCAAACTGTATGAAGAACTCCTTTATGTGAGATATTTATCTTGTTAAAAAGACAAATTTCGTAGCATGGTTAACAGAAGTAGGATTATTAGTTTGCATAGTGTTTCATCACGCACCGCTGATACAGAACTCTTATTTTTAAAGCACTTGAACATATGAAATAAAAGTATTGTCTTGCTATCGTACAGAGAAAAATACTGCTTATACAACAATAAAACTTAATTTTAATGTGTACGTAATAACTATCATATATTATTGCATGTGTTATTTAATTTTATATATGTAATCTATGTATATATATAAAACAGTTCCGTAACTGACTGACTCACTGACTTACAACGCACAGACCAAACCGCTGAAATTTTGCATGGCGATTCTTCTTATAGTGTAGGGGTGCAGTAAGAAAGATTTAAAAAAAAATCTTCTTAGATATTTTAAAATTAAATTTTTAAGCTGTTTTAGTAACTTTTTTAAAGTTTACATTTAAAATAATAATTTAATGGTTATAAAATTTATATCACGAGAAAGATCATAAAAATTCCTTTAAAATCAGATCCTTTTCGAATCTTTACCTCCATTTTCTGATTTTCGGTGAATTTTTAAATTTTAATTTTTAGAATTTAATTTATTAAATGCTGATCACGTGATTTCTTTTTTTGGTACTTTAAATAAATTTACCATCATGTGCATAACAACTAAATACACAAAAAAATATTTTTTTTCTCTTGCTAATGCGGCAGACGATTGGACATTATCCAAAAATTATTAAAATACAATAAAAGATATTATGTTCCTCAAACTGTGCTATATTCTTTACTATGTCCTATTGCATTTAAATTGAATATTTTCTTCTACATTATTTTATCTATAAAAATAACCCTTACAATTTTTTTTGTTTTTGTTACATAAATTGTACATATTGATCGTCGTATTTATTATATATATATATATATATATATATATATTTTGCCATTAATTGCACACATTTGCCGTTGTATTTAATTTAAATGTACTTCGTAGCGAAGTGTGGTTGTTCAGCAAGTACACCATAAATGTTATAATGAAGTTTTTGAAAAAACACTAAAATTACACAATTTTTAGCGAATTGATGAAAAAATTATTCTTCCTTGATATAAATTTCAGGCCTCAAAATACAATTTTTTTAATCGCACTCGGAGGAAATTTTGAAAAAAATACTCATTAATTTAATTATAATTATGCGAGTAACTGAGGTCAGGAACAAGTAGAAATTGTTGTCTTAAAAGTCCACTAAATCGGAAGAAAAAATACTAGTTAATTATTTATCAGAAAATTTAAAATTTTAAAATTAGGTTTTTTAGTTCAATTTACATGAAGGATAAAAATATGACTATCCAATTACTTTTTTTTCTTTTCTAATGAACATATTATTTTAATCGAAAGTGAATACAATAAAGTGATATACAATATGAACTATGATAATTTTCTTTCCCATTATTCAGAAGAATTGTCCGTTCGCCAAAAAAATAAAAAATCTTTCCATGCAAATCATTAATGGCAGTGTTGAGAATAGCTAAAAAAGGTTATATGACAATGGTTAGCCAACATAACAAACATTATTTACGGAACCCACACACACACACACACACACACACACACACACATATATATATATATATATATATATATATATATATATATATATATATGTATATATATATGTATATATATATATATATATATATATATATATATATATATATATATATATATATATATATATATATATATATATATATACACACACACACATATATATATATAATATATATATATACATATATATATATATATATATATATATATATATATATATATATATATATATATATAGATAGATAGATAGATAGATATAGATATATCTCTCGAGGTGGCCTTGCGGTAATGTGCTGGCTCGAAGTGCTGAGGATGCTCGAGGAATTGAGGATCGAGTCCCGGCGTGTGCCGCTAATTACCTACGCGTCTAGGCCGGATTTGACGACGTTAAATCCGTAGATCGGAAAGTCCCTGTATGTAGGTAAGTAAGGGAGGGAGAGGGTACGACCCTCCCCCCTAGATGTCGCCCCTGGGGCTGCTCTATCAAAATTGAGGTGGCAACTAGCTAAGAGTGACTCCGACCCTTGTGGTGCTATTTAAACCGGAGCTGCACACTTCAGTCTGAAGCCTATATCGACCTGGCATGGAACTTCCAACCAGGAGGCATAAGAAAAAACAGACACACATACACACACACACACACACATACATATAATATATATATATATATATATATATATGTATATAGGTATATATATAATTTATATATATATACATACATATATATATATATATATATATATATATATATATAGATATATATATATATATATATATATATATATATATATATATATATATAGTATATATATATATATATATATATATATATATATATATATTAATTATAATGATAGGTCTAAAAATATGCAGACATTTGTAACCTTCAGTTACTTTTTCTATGTTCAACATTTTTTAACAATTGTGTTATCATATTAAACTTTTGTCTCATATACATTGGCATTTTGAATTTCTTTCCTGCATTCTTAAGATGGTTGAAAATCAATCATATCAAATACCAGATAATATTTTTTTAGATGCGCTAGAAAGAATATAACTTTGGTATCGCGTTATTCAGGTGTCTTATCATAAATCCAGAAACATTTATTTCATGCTTTAAAAATAAATGGAACACGTTGCAGTAAAGTAATACGATTTTAATTTTTTTATATATATACATAAATATTTAATTTTAAAAGGCTGCAAAGCAATATCATGTAAAAGATGAATTTTTATTGCTTTATACAAAATTTAAAGGAAATTATTTCTTTCGTTATTGCAGCAATACAGATTGATAGTTTTAAGGATTAGCAGCTTATTTAAATAAGTGAATTTCGTTAACCTTTGCACATATTGAGGAAAGTTTCAACATTCAATGTATAGATGTAATATGTGATGTTATTTTGATTCACTGTTTATTTCTCAATATACTTGTCAAAGAATTCGAAATAAATGTCTTCATCATCTTAATGCTCTACCAATTGAACACAGCTTCGTCGGATTCAATTCTTGTCTATTAAAGTCGTGACAATTTTACGATGAACTATTTTTCTTGTTTGAAAAATTTACAAAAGAAATAAAAAAAATATAACTAGCAAAAAATTCTATTTATACTTGTGATAGATTTTAAAATCACTTCATATTAGGTAGAGAAAACCGTCGCTAACATGTCAGCATTTTTTCAAGTTCGAAAAAAACTGCTTGTCTAGTGCATTTCCCTGATTATCTTGACGTTTAAAATCTAACTACATTTTTTAAATACAAAATTATTCAATTTTTAAAGACTGTACTTACATTAATTATTCAGAATTTTTTAATTTAATGATTTAATTTTTTTCAATTTTAAACTCTGGAAAACGAGAAAATGTTTATCACGTTTGGTTGAGCAAAGTAGTTTAAAAAATACTTATTAAAATGCATAAAGCATTCGAAAAATTAATTTATCGTTGAAATGAAATTGCTATCTTAATAGAGTAAATTAATGAGGAACAATTATTAAATTACGTCCATATTTTCATCTAAATCTCTTTTGTTTTTATATTTCGGCGTATGACACACATTGAATTTTTTCAATAATTTGCTTTATTTTGTTAGATTCCATTACGTCTGAAATGAGTAAAATTAATTGTTCAACGACATAATATTATAGAATTTTAATATTATGATACAAAGAGATCGTAGAATATCTTCTTGCGGTCAAAAAAACTATAGCGAATCCATCCAGCATTTATGTATACATACAGCAAAATCAAAGAAAATTTTTGCTGCCAAAATAACTTTAATGTTCAGACAATTTCGCTTAATTTGTCCTAAAACTAACAAAAACAGATTCATAAATTATAATATACAAAATTAAAGTACCTGTAGTTTAAAGAGTTTTTTTAACGGATCAAAGGACATTTAATAAAAGGTAACTGCAAATACTGACATTAAAGCAAGCAAAGTGCTTAAAAAAAGTATGGCAACGCAAAGAAAAGGCTGCAAAAAGAAGTCAAAATGTTCAATTGCATGACAGTGAAGAAAACACAGCTAATAGACTTTCTCCTTCTCTTATGTGACTCATTTTGAATTCTTCAAATTCATTTGATGAATATGAAGATACTGAATCTAAACAAAGCGAAAAGAAAAACACAATTATAAATCTATATTCTCCTTCAACTTCGCAAATGGGAACTACACTTCCAAATGTTGTACAGGCTTGCAACAGAACTAGCGTTTCTGATAAATCAGCAGCAATTCATATAAATGCATCTTTAAAAGGTATGAGAATAATTACCAAAGAAGAATCTTCAAAAGTAGTTGATCGTACCAAAATTAGAAGAGAAAGATTAAAAACTCGCAAGGACTTGAAAAGAAAAATTTAGGGAAAACATTGTTCATCGTAATATTTTGACTGTCGAAAAGACTGGACTTTAATTCTGGTTAAGGAAGGAGAGAGAGTAGCTAGAAAGACCATAAAATAATTTTTGAAAGACCATGTTGTTCTATTTTCAGAACCAGGATCTATATCTTGATTATGTATTTCCTAAATATGGCTGTTCTGATAATATTAAAACAAGCACATTAACTTTTTTACAGAAAAATGTTGATCTTTCTAATTTGCGAGGTGTTGGTTGTGATGGAACAGTGGTTAATACAGGTTCTAAAAATGGTATCATAAAACAACTTGAGCTTTCTATGGGACGCACTTTGCAATGGTTTGTTTGTTTGTTGCATACAGATGAATTAGTATTACGTCATCTATTGCAACACTTGGGCGGCACAAATCCTGGATGAAAAGGGTTCTGTAGAGAAATTGGAAAGATGGTAGGATCTTGCGAAAAGATCTCTGTAATAAGTTATTAAAAGATAGAAATAACTTCTATTCTTTGCATTAATGTCCACAAGGTATGTTTTCGTACTAAATCGATGATTTTCTACAACTTTGTAAATCACTTTCTTCCCTATCTCGTTCCGTTTTCAAGATAGGAATACTAACTCCGCAGTTTTCCACCAGGTGGCGCAGTAGGTGGTTTCATTCAGTAGCTCATGGCTACTTTACTATACCTACACACCACTTTTATGAATATAGCAACAGCCGTTCCGAATTTAAGAGGGTGGGAAGGGACTTTAGTGGGCATACTGTATATATGTATATATATATATGTATATATATATATATCTATATATATATATATATATATATATATATATATATATATATATATATATATATATCTATATATATATATATATATATGTGTCTAAAGCAAATAAGTTTTCTAAAAAACTAGACCATCATTTAGAACCGTAAGCGTAATATATATATACTAGCTAAAAACCCGCGCTTCGCTACGGAGTACATTCATATTAAATACAACGGTCAATGTATGCAATTAATACCAAACAAAAAATAAATATATATATATATTATAATAAATGCGACGATCAGTGTATACAATTGATGCAATATATATATATATATATATATATATATATATATATATATATATATATATATATAAATCGTAAGGGATATTTTTTTTTATAATATCCTATCGTCTGCTGCATTAGAAAGAAAACAATTTTTTTGTCTATTTTACGCACGTGACGATAAATTTATCTAAAGGGCGAGAAAAAGAAATCACGTGATCAGCATTTAATAATTAAATTCTGAAAATTAATCTTTAAAAATTCACCAAAAATCATAAAATCATGGTAAAGATTCGAAAAAAATTTCATTTTAAAGGAATTTTTATGATCTTTCTCGTGATATAAATTTTATAGCCCTCAAATTATTATTTTAAATGCAAACTGAAAAAAAGTTACAAAATCAGTTTAAAAATTTAATTTAAAAAAATCTAAGAAGAATTTTTCAAAATTCTTTCTTAGTGCATCCCTACACAATAAGAGAATCGCCATGCAAAATTTCAGCCCTTTAGGTCCAGCGGTTTGGTCTGTGCGTTGTATGTCAGTCAGTCAGATCAGTCAGTGAATGAATGAGTCAGTTACGGAACTGTTATATATTATATATATATATAATATATATATATATATATATTATATATAAATTCCGTAACTGACTGACTCACTGACTGACATACAACACACAGACCAAACCGCTGGACCTAATGTGCTGAAATTTTGCATGCCGATTCTTCTTATAATGTACAGGTACATACGAAAGATTTTGAAAAATTCTACTTAGATTTTTTTAAATTAAATTTTTAAGCTGTTTTAGTAACTTTTTATAAGTTTGCATTTAAGATAATCTTTTGAGGGTTATAAAATTTATATCACGAGAAAGATGATAAAAATTCCTTTAAAATTAATATTTTTCGAATCTTTATCTCCATTTTTGATTTTTGGTGAATTTTTAAAGATTAATTATTAGAATTTAATTTATTAAATGCTGATCCCATGATTTCTTTTTCTGGTACTTTAAATACATTTATCGTCACGCCCATAACAACTAAATGGACAAAAATAATATTTTTCTTTTCTTGCTAATGCTGCAGACGATTGGACATTATCCAAAAATATATTAAAATACAGTAAACTGTGCTATATTAACTGTACTATATTCTTTAGTATGTCCAATTAGATTTAATTTGATTATTTTCTTCTAGATTATTTTGTCGATAAAAATATCCGTTACGATTTTTTTATAAATATATTTTTTCGCTGTTTTTTTTTTACATCAATTGTATACATGATCGTTTGATTTATTATAAATATATTTATATATATTTTTGGCATTAATTGCATACATTGACCGTTGTATTTAATTTGAACGTACTCCATAGCGAAGTACGGTTTTCAAACTACTATATATATATATATATATATAATATATATTATATATATATATAATATATATATATATATTATTATTATATATATTATATCTATATATATATATATAAATTCTCTCTTCCTGAATTCCATTCTACCTTTACTTTATTAAGTGAAGGTAAAAGCGTACCGAAAATGCTTATGCATAACCTAAAGGTATGAATCAATCAGGGTGAGACTAGACGTCGTGAACTCAATTTCAAAAATTTAACTTCACTTCCAGTCTTTTAATAAACCATGTTTCCTCTCTTTGACATTTCTCAGATAAATTCATTTATCTTCTATGGAACGGATTCGTGGGCGAAACAGGATTTCGGGTTTAGAAAATATCGCAGCAGGAATTTTCGCCTCGTGATACAAATATTTTGAAAAAGAAATCATGGTGTTGAAGGTAATCTGGTGAAAGTAACTGTTGAAAATAATCTGGTGGTATTTTTAAAAATTATTTTGAGGAAGATTAGACTCATTGATGATTTAATGTTTCAATTAAGCAAATTGAGAAATTTTATGAATCTTATAGCTCAAAATCCTGTAGAATATATATTTCCGATTGGAAGAAATTTTCGAATTCAATGAATTGAAGTCATAAAAGAACAAGAATGAAAACTGAAGGTAAAAATAGTTATTCTTTAATGGAAAATTCAGTGGATTGCAGATGGATTTTTATTAATTCATAAATGTATTTATATACCACTTTATGTAAAATCATGCTCATATACGTGTGTGTGTGTGATACATTTTTGGATAGTTTTTATATTTTCACAAGGAAGATTATATGGCTATCTTTAGGAGAACCATAATATCTTTTTTTCTCATCGAAGAATGAAGGGCTGAATTGATTGGAGCCCCTTATTTTTTAATGACAATTTTACCAGGTGCAAACATTCTTGCTAAATTCTAATACCCTGGCATCGAAGCCAAGTGCTCTAAGCCTTTGCTTATCTGGCCACAAAAACAAGATAGATGGTTGAATGCATTTAACTGCCAGGAAAAGATAATTTGAAACAGTAAAAAGGTAAAAATTACAATTTTTTAAGTTGCCTAAAGTATTATTAATATCAAACTAGACAATCTTTACTTCAGGCTACAAGGTGGATTATATCATGTATATGAAGATTGTAATTATCGATTGTAAATGAGTCTCCATTCAATACACATATTACAAACTCTTAATACAGAGGTAGTTTCAAATTTATTAAAACTTTTTGCTATCTATAATAACTAAAAGTTTAGTTTTCTGTTCAATACATTACATAGATATATACAAATGGGAATCGTGAGAAAAAAATGGATAGGCGAATAGCACATAGTCAATGATCTTCATGTATGGACAAAGTAAGATTCCTAAATCTTAATAATAGGTTTCAAATATTTTAGTTTCCTCTATATTTATAAAATTTCCTAAGTAACCTCGACACATCATGTTTGAAATTCATTTATTTTCCAAGGGAGATATGACTGGATGAAACGACTTATTGAATTTGGTTGTCTATCGGACAGACCTCATCGAGTTAAAATGTTTATTTTGAGAGTATGATAACATTGTTGATAAAATAATTCAGTAATGAATGTTTAACTTTGTAGAAGACAGGCAGAGTTACTAATGAAGCTTTGTTTAAGACCTGTCTTTATAAAAGTAACTGATTGCTCGTAAAATTAAGAAATGAAGACACTAAATTTTAACTTATTTTCAGGTTCAAGTCCCTGAAAGTAGATGAAAATATTATAAAAATACAGACTACTTATAATTTAACCCTCATCTGGTAGGATTAAAGTATGTAAAAATTGGGTAGTTTACTCTTAAAACTGTTCACAGAGATCAATATGTAAAATTTTGAGATTGTAGGGCCTTACATATTGAAACATATTTATAAACAATTGAAAATTTTCCAAAATAGGAAAACAATTTTGAAACATTTTATTAGACAATGACAAAAATTTCTTATCAATAATTTGTTTCTTATTACATAATATGTAGCAAAATGTCTATTCGGTGCTAGAAAGCAGACCTAATATTATAAACACTATAGCTTGCCATTTTTAATAATAGAAAACAAAACTGATAAAAATTAATTATTTACACGTAATTTGATTAAAAAATGCCTAAACTTAATTGCTTTCTTACAGCATTATATCCCTATATATATATACTCAATTTAAGATAAAATGTTTTAACAAAGTAGAAAAATTCTCGGACCAGAAGTTTCAAAAATCAGAAATAGAAAAGAAAAGCTTTTTAAACTTGTTACAGTATTTTTAATGACAATCATAATGTTTATAGCTCACAGAATAACCAATTTTTCATTACAGCTATAGATATTTACCATAAAGCCACTTACCGTTGTTATAATCTTTTTTTCTATTAATAAAAATTATGTCACCCGTTCAAAAAAATAAGATTGGTGTTTTATAAATCAAAAGTTACACTACGCGCTTGTAATATGTTTTAAATTTCATTCATGTCATCACTATTTCAAGCATGTATAAATATATAAATTTATTACAGTCTCCTCATAAATCTAAAACAGCAGTATTAAAAAATATATGTCCATTCCATGTATAGAAAATTGGAAAAGTTAATCACAATGATGACAGATTTTTCTCTTTTAGCAATATTTTTCCAGTATGTTTTACTTATATCTGTCATGATTACATATCCAAGATTATTGCTATATGTGCTACATGATCCATTTGTTTAGGAAAAAGGTTACAATTTCTTAAAAGGGTACAAAATAAATTTCAGTTTTCAGTTCTCCAGTGAGACACAGTTATGCCTTCGATCACAGAAAATGCAAATCACTTTCAACAGAAGAGGATGTAACCTTTCTCATGCGAACATAGCTTTTGAAATATGCAGAGGGGAAAAGCTAAGGATTTTCCCCGACTAAATTGAATTTGAAGAAATAAACAATGGGTGCATAGGAGATATTGCAGTAAACAATTGTCAATAAAATGAATGATATGCTTTAACATAAAAGTGATATTTCTCATACAGATAAATAAGTCATATTTTCCTGGGTATTACAGTGTTCAAAATGACTTCTATATTCAAACCGATTCCAGGGTATCACCGTAATTTACATATGCATAAAATTATCGTATCTTGTAAGTATTCCTAGAGTGGGCTGGGACTACCAAATATTCCATATTTCCTGAATTTATACAACATGTATGGATGGGAGGCAAGAGATTAAAAGTATCAAATCATTTATTACCACTACTACTCCAGACCAAAGTGGCCGTCGCCAGGACAGCACTTCAGATCTACCAACTTACACTTTAAACTGGTTAACTCTATCAAGTTTCAATTTAATTATTCATCTACGCAGATATGTAATATATAACTCTCTCTCTCTGTGTATATTATATATATACTAGCATATATTCCCGGCGTTGCCTGGGTAGATATATAGATACAAAATTTTTCATGAATTCCATCAAAAAAATACTGGTCTGCACCCCCCGCTTTTCATATACATCTGGCCAGTTTGTTTATTGAGGAGCCAGGGCCAAAGGTCATTCCCCACCCTCATCCTCCCTGGAATTGGAATTGGACCCCCCCCCCCCGTCACCCCCCCAAACCATCTCTCTTAACGCAGCTGGTTGTGGTGAAGGAGCTCCACAGGTGGTTGCGCACCTCTTAGAGGCACAAAAATCAGTAAAAAATTATTTAAAAAACTAAATGAGCCCCAAATTTCGTTTTTCCTTTAAGTTTCTCAGGTCCTAAACATTAACTGTGCCGAATTTGGTCCCGGTGGTGAAACAATCTATGATTCATAGCGGACAAACAAACAGACGAAGCTCTTTTTTTTATATATATAAATAAATAATATAATATTTATAATATATATATCTATATATATAATATATATATATATATATATATATATAATATATATACGTATATATTAATATATATATTATATAATATATATAATATATACATATACAATATATATATCTTTCTTAATATAGAATAACCCTTAACAATTACATATAGTTTAGTGCTTCAGTTTCACTTGGATATATTTTTAAAGTGGAAAAAAAATCTCTTTGTGTGACAGAGTAGACTTTTGGCTACTTGTAAACGGAAAAATCTCGCTTTTACGACTGAAAGAGCTACTATTTCGTTTCTATTTACCATAAAACAAGAAAAAGGGGGCCTTTAAAAATGATAAACACACTTTTCCAAGCAATAAATGTCAACTGAATTCATACGACAATAAGTTAGATTTTATTGCTATTTGCGTTGTAAGGGCACAACACTCCTCGTTTTAAACGATTCAAGGAATGTACGCTACATTTGTCTCGCATTTCACGAGTTTGTTTCATTGTTCCCCCCATTTTAAGAAGATGGATTAACGTATTTAGTGTCTGTAGATTTCAGAATTGTATATAGCAATTTCTTTTCTAACTGTAGTTGTACTATTTAGATTGTAATTCGATAGTAACGCAACAGTGAAAAATGATATCAAAAGTTATTATATTGGATTCGCTTCCAGTTGGCAAAAAATAGAAAAACCTGCATTTGAAAATTTTTATGAACTTGTGTCTGGGTTGTAGTTGCTAGAAGACAATTCAAAATACAAAGCATAGCATATTTATTTACATAGCAATTTCTTTTCTAACTGTAGTTATATTCCACTATTTAGATTGTAATTCGATAGCAAAGAATAGCATATTTATTTACATAGCAATATATTTTCTAACTGTTGTTGTATTCTAATATTTAGATTGTAATTCGATAGCAAAGCATAGCATATTTAATTTCATAGCAATTTATTTTCTAACTTTAGTTGTATTCTATTTAGATTGTAATTTGATAATAACGCAACAGTGAAAGATGACATCAAAAGTTTAATATATGGTATTCGCTTCCATTTGGCATAAAATAGAAAGGCTGCATTTCAAGATTTTTATGAACTTGTGTCTGGCTTGTTTTTCCAGAAGACAATGGAAAATACAAAGCGTAGTATATTTATTTACATAGCAATTTCTTTTCTAACTGTAGTTGTATTCCACTATTTAGATTGTAATTTGATAGTAACGCAACAGTGAAAGATGATATCAAAAGTTTAATATATGGGATTCGCTTCCAGTTGGCATAAAATAGAAGAGGCTGCATTTCAAGATTTTTATGAACTTGTGTCTGGCTTGTAGTTGCCATCTATGAATTATAGGTAAAATCTTGGTGAGTTTTAATTGGATCTATTCTGACAACTCAGACTTCTCTCGTTTCGTTATCATACTTAAAAGCTGCCAATAAATACAGTGTGGGTGGAAAAGTAGGTATACAGTTATTAGTTATATAGAAATCTTTCTTATCTATATATATAAAACAATTCCGTAACTGACTCACTGACTGACTAACTGACTGACTGACTGACATACAACGGACAGACCAAACCGCTGGACCTAAAAGGCTGAAATTTTGCATGGCGATTCTTCTTAAAGTGTAGGGGTGCACTAAGAAAGATTTTTGAAAAATTGTTCTTAGATTTTTTAAAATTAAATTTTTAAGATGTTTGAGTAACTTTTAAGTTTGCATTTAAAATAATAATTTGGGGGTTATAAAATTTATATCACGGGAAAGATCGTAAAAATTCCTTTAAAATGAAAACTTTTTCTAATCTTTACCTCCATTTTCTGATGTTTGGTGAATTTTTAAAGATTAATTTTTATAATTTAATTTATTAAATGCTGATCACGTGATTTCTTTTTCTGGTACAATAAATAAATTTATCGTCACGTGCATAACAACTAAATAGACAAAAAAATTTTTTCTTGCTAATGTGGCAGACGATTGGATCCAAAAAAATATTAAAATACAATAAAAGATATTATGTTCCTCAAACTGTACTACATTAACTGTACTATATTCTTTAATATTTCCTATTACATTTAATTTGAATATTTTATTCTACTTTATTTTGTCTATAAAAATATCTCTTACGATTTTTTTATAAATATATTTTTTTCGTTTTTTTTACATCAAATGTATACATTAATCATCGTATTTATTATAAATATATATATATTATAATATATATATTATAATATATTATATATTGGTATTAAATGACCGTTGTATTTAATTTGAATGTACTCCGTAGCGAAGTAGATTTTCAGCTAGTTTACTATATATTTTATATTATTTTAAAGTTTTGAATTTCTTAAATTGTGATTTTTTTATTTTCAAGAAAACTCTGCTCTATTGATGATACGAGTCAAAGAGAAGCATGTCAAGAAATCGATAACAATAAAAACCTCTGTGCCAAAGTGTGCCAACGTGTGTACAAACTTTTTTATTCAATGCAGCAGACGGTTTCTTGGGCAATATCCTTACTGCCATAGTACACCGCAGTTTTGCTAGCCATTTTATTATGGTTGCTCCATATAGGTGGATTAGCATTACCCCCTATGTAGGGACAACACAAACACTTTTAGTGGCGCAACGCCGGGATGCGATCCGCGCACTCTCAGTACCCAAAACCAGCGCACTGTACCACAGGGCCACCACGAGCCCAAGTGTAGACACTAGACAATAGGAAAGTGTAAATGCTGAAGGCGGATTATTTCAGGACTTAAGAGATTGCACGTTATTGCAATTTCTATGTTATCCTTATTGTGACTTAATGAAGCTATTGTTTTTTCATAATAAAGACTGCATGCCTATCTTTGCACGCCTGTTTATACATTGTTCCCACCTATATCCGTTACAACCCCCTTAACTTCTAAACGGTGACAGCATAGGCCATAAAATTGGTGTTTAGGTATAGTAAAAAAGACTATGCGCTACTCGATGAGACAACTTACAACGTCATCTATCGGCAAATTTTGGAATTTGCATTTTTATCTCAAAAACGGTGTGAGATATGGGAAAAGTCAACTAAAAAGTTGTTCAGCATCATCGATTTAGTAAGAAAAGACACCTTGCGCACATTAATACTCAAATCAGAATGTAAAAAATGAAAATTTGTTTGGTCTTGATTTTCAACATTATGGCGTCGTTGCACCAATGTGAAGCAAGAAATCCAGTCCAGAGTGCAAATGTGTATAGTTTGAAATGGAGAGCATTTTCAGAAACATAAATAAATGATCCTGAAGACAGGGAAGTGTCTCAGTTTCTTTCTCCAGCTCTTTATGAGATGACAATTTTCAAAATCGAGACAAAACAAATGTTTATATTCTACATTCTGTTTCTAGTACTAATATGCGCAAGGTGTCTTTTCTTACTAAATGGATGATTCCAAACAACTTTGTAACTAACTTTTTTCCCGTATCTCGTATCGTTTTTGTGATAAAAATACTAATTCCAAAATTTGCCGATAGATGGCTTTTTTTAAACTAATCCCACATTGTCTAGCAAGGCTAGACAATCTCCAGGAAACCAAAAATAAATAAAAAGTCTAATAACAGTAGAGGGTCTAGAAGGACCTCGTCCTTTGTAAAACCCAAACAAGCCAAAAGATGGGCAGGGGAGGCAATGTCGGCAGAGCACCAGTGGCACTCCGGGAAGATCTTCTGACCCTACCGAAAAGTGAGTTCTTTAATATGACCACTCATGAAGCGAGAGAAGGCTGTTTGATATTTTCTGCGCTTGAGCTGGAAAAACCCAACCGGACTTCTTCCAAAGTACCATGGGTGGCAAGGAGAAGTTCTCCATAGATGGTTTTGCTCTATCTTCTTAAGGGAGTAAATCTCTCTAAAAGTAAGAGCCTCACAAGGGCTCACGTACTCCTCAGCAGCAATCCTGGATAAAAAGTTGGCCCTTTCATTACCGTCAATCCCAACATGGGTAGGGATCCACTGAAAATGAATAGTGTGTCCAAAAGAAAGCGGGTCAAGAAGATTTAAGATGTCCAGGCTAGTCTGATCCTCAATAATAGTCCAATTAGAGAGGTGCTGAATTGAAGAACGACTGTCAGTTAAAATTCAGACATCGTGAAATTGATCCTCGACTTGACACGCATACCGGCCCTTCTTGATAGCAATAAGCTCTGATCTAAAAACTGAACAGAAACCGGGATTTTTAATCTTAAATTCCACAGCACCGGTAGGAGTTGGTATGTGCACTCCACTACCAGAAATTCCCCCATCACCCCTGCTGCCATCGGTATATATCTTTAAAGAAGATTGAGGGATTCCAAGGATAGTCTCTAGAGCTAATTGTCTGATGAGGGCCGGAATCTTTTATTACTTTTTTTATTACATTAGTTAAGAGATCTTCATGGAAATGGATCCCATCAAGTTCTAAACCGACGCCCAGATGATTTAAAGAGTGGGGATCCACATTAGCCGAAGGCAGACCCAGCATTTTTGCAAAGGAAAAGGGACTATGCCTCATTAAACACTAGTTGTCAGTCCAAGCATGAAAGTATGCAGAAGTTCATGCTGATCATTTTAACTGTAAAGCTTGTTATAGTATTTTGAGAGGCGATAAGTTCTTCTCAACGAAAGAAGAGGTAGATTACTTTCATAGAGCACAATGTCATTTGGACAACTGTGACGAAGTCCTGTAATGATTCTAGCAGCGCTCAACTGTACCCTTTCAAGTTTATTCAGATTGGTATTGGAAGCACATTAACAGAAGGGAAAACCATTCTTCAGTATTGGCCTAACAAGAGAAATGTAGGTAGTTCGAAGGGTGCTAGCTTCTGCTCCCCAGTTACGACCAGAGATAAATTTAAGTATATTGAGTCTTTTTCTACCCTTTACCACCTGGCCTTCAATGTGTTTATTGCTTGTGATTTCCTAGTCCAAGATGTAACCCAGGTATTTAGCATTTTTAGCATAGTTTAATTGAGTTCCGTTCATAAAGAGCAAAGGCTGGTAATTGTAGAGGTGTTTGTTAGTAGTAAAGTAAGTCGCCGAGGATTTGGAAGCATTAAAAGTCAGTTTATGATGCTCTGCGAAATGATGAACCTCTTCCAGAGCACAGCTGAGATTAAGCTCAATTACACTAATGTAGAGCTAGAGTGCAAGGTTATGATATCATCGGCAAAGATTCCCACATTACAATACTTAGAAATTTCTCTTTCAATGCCAGCAAGGTATAGAGAAAACAGGACGGGACTTAAAACCGAAACCTGCGGAACACCCTGTTTAAGGCCGAAAGGGTTGGACAAAGAATTATTGTATTTTACTCTAATGGATCTGTTCCAGAGAAAGTCTGAAATCTAGGGAAGGGCTCAGCCCTTAATGCCAAATAAATCCAGAAGTTTGGCAATCAATAATTGACGCCAAACTCGGTCAAAGGCCCTAGACATGTCCAAGAGAGCTGCAGCTGAATGGTTAGTTGGCTTCATGTTCTGAGCATCCCGGACACTCTGGCAGAAAAACAAAATCTGGTCGATAGTGCTATGTCCTCTACGGTAACCATATTGTTCTCCCGGCTGAAAATTACTAGAATACAGATGGAGATTTAACCTGGCAAGAATAAGTCTCTCCATGAGTTTACAAATAAAGGAGGTCAAGGCAATAGGCCTAAAGCTCCCAGGTGAGCTAGCATATTTACCAGGCTTTAAGATAGGGACAATAAAGGCTCTCTTCCATTCACGGGGGAGTCGTCCAAGACTCCAAGAGAAATTAAAGAGGTCCAAAAGTCTCTGCATACTACAAGGGCCAAGATGACTAATCATAGTACCATGAATACCGTCAGGGCCTGGACATTTACCAAGATCCATATCTTTTAGAGCAAAATTAAGTTATTTCAAGGAAAATTTTTCATTAAATATAGGTTTACCGGAACTAGAAGTGCGGCAATTATGAATTATTCTTTTATAATTACTTTTGACTATAACATCGTTTTGGTTAAAAGCCAATTCACTCATATTTTCGTAGAACTCTCCCAAGATGTTCGCCGCAGTTTTGTCATCATGTGAGAATTTGCCATCTGGAGCGAGGACACTATTGCTGGCTTTTGAGGCTGACCATAACTTAGGGACCGAGCAAGACGCCATAATTTGGAGTCGGGAGCGCTGGCATCTGTGTTGCTACATAGATCAATCCAAGCTTTTCTCTTATGTTTAATGTAGATGGCGTTGTAAGTTGTCTAATCTAGTAGCGCATAGCCTTTTTACTATACCTTGACACAAACTTTATGGCCTAAGCTGTCACCGTTTAGAAGTTAAGAGGGGTGTAACGGATATAGGTGGAACCCTGTAGGCTTTCTGTATACAGGCAAAATACCTGAGGCCAAAATCCACCCTGAAAAACTTTTAAAAATACATTTCATAGTTACAAAACAAGTAAATTCTTCAATAATAAATAAACATTGCCCATCCATTAAGCTTTCGTTATTAGAAAAGCATTCCATGACAAATTTAAAGTATAAGCTATCATAAAAATAGCTTTCCTAAAATTTATTAAAGTTTTCTTTTCTGTGGAAAGTTACCTCTGCCTCTCATTTTCTCTCTGGAGTAAACACTTTAATCCACATGAAAAGAGAGCTTTTAGCAAATGCTTTCATCGTATATGTTAATCCCAGAGACATTAATCAAAGTAAAATATATGACGGGTTCTGCCATTGTGTGGGTTAAATATATTAAAATTTTCGATTTGATTTATGTGAGGGGATATTTCCAAGAAAGAAAAATTTAAGTCGCTTTTGGTATAATACATGTATTACTTTGCAATAGATTTTCTTATGCATTCTGTGAGACCTATTTTTGCTTTGAAAGCTATTTATGCTTAAACTAGTTTTTTAAACTAATTTATTTCTGATTAATCGAATGTGTGTCTATCATCAAAATGTAGAATTTGTCAGACTATCAAAGTTACTGAGTAGTTTGGGTGGTTAAAAAGGGTTTGATCCAACAAACCCTTGTAATTTTAAAAGTATTGGTTCAAGCTAACGAAAAATACCTTAAATACAAAGTATAAATAATGGCGTAATAAACATGAGATAAATAAGGGAATTTCCGTATATTTAACTGCTATAGTAACAATCCAATCAATCTGTTAAAACAGATATAGTAGCGTGCAGTAGATACCATAATATGCAGTACATACCATATTAATACATAATATATTTCCTATGACTTAAAAGTCCATTGAACCGTTGGTGTTTGGGGAACTAATTTCCTGTTCTAGACTATAAGGGGCCGTATAGCACGGAAGCCATTCGTGAAATTTAAAACATATGACTCAAAGGATAATATTAACTGCAATTTGGATCTTTCATGTCAAGAGGCCTACTTAAAATAGCCGATAAAAAAACAAACTCAAAATTTGTTGCACAGTCACAATCAAAAAGGCTTTTAGTAAAAATAAATTTAAAAGAAACCAAAATGAGATTATATATGAAAACTTTCATTGCGTATGCACTTTTGTACCATACAGTGTTCAGAAAATACGACAGTGGTTTTAGTACTACCTTAGTTTTATGAACAGTTGATAAGTCATGTCTAAACGCAATTGAGCTTTATGATACATGTTCCCTAAGGCCCACAAGTGTCGGAGTCCTACTTAGCCAGGTGTCACCATATTTTTGACTTAGCTGGCGACATCTGAGGGGATCGTACCCTCTCCCATCCTCTCTGACATCATAAAGGAACTTTACGGATTTAGCGTGCCCATATCCGGACTAGACACGAAGGTAGATGGTGCTTGTCGGGATTCTATAAGAACAACCTCAGCACCGAAATCCGACGCGATACCACTAGGTTCCTCGAACAGTCTTCACTCTTCTTACTGCGTGTGACTCCTATCAAAACACATCGGAAATATAGTTCATAGGATTCATTAACAAAACCTAAAACTACCATGGGAAGTCTTTTTGTTTAAGGGGACAATGGACCTTTTAAAGCAACGATATTAAATTTATTTATAAAACTCTTTTACTTTTCTGTAAATCTTTTCTGTATATGCGACTAGCTGAAAACCCGCACTTCCCTACGGAGTACATTCAAATTAAATACAACGGTCAATGTATGCAATTAATGCCAAACAAAATAAATATATGTATATATATTTATAATAAATACGACGATCAATGTATACAATTGATGTAAAATAAATTTATATAAAATCGTAAGGGATATTTTTATAGACAAAAATAATGTAGAGGAAAATATTCAAATTAAATCTAATAGGACTAAATAATATAGTACAGTTAATATAGTACGTTTTGAGGAACATTTCTTTTACTGTATTTTAATATTTTTTTAATAATGTCCAATCGTCTGCCGCATTAGCAAAGAAAAAAAAAAATTTTTTTGTCTATTTTGTTGTTATGCACATGACGATAAATTTATTTATTGTACCTGAAAAAGAAATCATGTAATCAGCACTTAATAAATTAAATTCTAAAAATGAATCTTTAAAAATTCACTAAAAATCAGAAAATGGAGGTAAAGATTCGAAAAAGATTTCATTTAAAGAAAATTTTTAGGATCTTTCTTGTGATATAAATTTTATAACCCCTCAAATTATTATTTTATATGCAGATTTTTAAAAAAGTTATTAAAACAGCTTAAAATTTAATTTTAAGAAATCTAAGAGGAATTTTTCAAAAATCTTTCTTAATGTGCCCCTACACTATAAGAAGAATCGTCATGCAAAATTTCAGTCCTTTAATTCCAGCGGTTTGGTCTGTGCGTTGTATGTCAGTCAGTCAGTTACGGAATTGTTTTATATATATAGATAAAATGTTGCGTAAGATTTAGTAATTAAGCTATTTTTCCTAAAGCTTTGCATTCGCGTACGTAAAATAAACGGTTATGTTTCTATACAAAAGCTAAATTTGCATTAAAGTTTTACTATTTTTTTAATGATATGGAAGGTGCATGGAATATTTTGTAAACTCTCTCCGTAATAGCAGAAGCACACAGGTGCTTATTATCCCACATTTTTTTTCGATGGCAATGATTTTGTATTTGGGAATTGTCCATACAGACGATTCCAGCTAATGTTCCTGATACTGTTGAAGAACTATTAATTCGAAACTAATTGTCACAATTATACTATTTCTAATAGTGGATATTATGATGTTTTGCAGTTTTGTTATGTGTTTGCTTTATATTTTAAGAACAAAACCTATCTTCTTCTACAAAATATTTCTGAGTTTGTTGTGCAAATGATGTTAAGCCCAAAATAGGCTAAAATGAGTTATCAAGTATATGAGGATGAAATAGGATCATTTTTGAAAATAATTGATATAAATATGCTTGATGAAATTCTGGAGTGTAGAAATAAATATATAAGCATTTAAAAATAATTTACTATCATTTGAATGTGCCATCATTTGTATTTTGCAACAGTAAGGTCAATGTTTTATTTCTAAACAAATTTATTATCAATATTCATTCATTTATGACTTTTTTCGTACCAAAAATGGTAAAATAACATGTGACGTAAAAAATATGATAAGCGCGAGCATATGTAAATTGATGAGCGCGCGTGCTGGAAGGTTAACACTCTTTACTCAACAAAAATAAAATTAGAAAAAATTTACTTTATAGAACAAAATAAAAAATTAAAGTAAGAAAAAACTGATTTTACAAATGTCGTTTTTTTAATCCCGTTTTTCCTCAAAAACTACGACTTTGGACTTATCACAGATTTATCTTCGGATCCTAAGGGTCTTAAATGTATTTTTGCACAAGGTTGAAAAAATTAAAATTTTATAAACAAAGTGTTTAAAGTTCTATACTCATCATGACCTTCACATACAACAGTTCATAACGTTGTCCCATTTAATGACAATTTTTAAATTATTAATTATACCAAAAATGTGGGTATCTCTAAATTCTGCATGTCCTGTAAAATTGTGTTAGCTTTAAGAAATTCCTCAAATCGAATAAAGTCTAACTGAAATATGCGGCCGTGACTATTCAGCTTATCATCCGATGATCATCGGGGGTGGGTGTGCTGGGAATAATGTAAAAATCCAACTTTTGGAAAGGTAAGTTGAAATTTATGATCCCATATCGTCGTGCAATAAGATAAATATTTTTATAACTATAAAACAACCAGTTTTGTATATTTACATTATTTTCCATCTGTTTTCGTGGATAGTTTTAGTAAGCATAAGACAGTACATTCTTAGATTCTAAGACACGACATTATTTTTGTAACAAGGAGTAATTTACTTGCAGACATCTGAATTGGCTTTTCTATTCTTCCCTGATATTGATACATAAAATCTTTTCAACTCTATATATCTTACAAAACAAACTAAAGGAATTATTGCTCTGTCAACGTTTGCATAACTCGGTAATAAATGCTGATATATCTGATTTATTTCTATGTATAAATTTGATTTATAGGTATTAAAAAAAATCAGAAAAGACAAACCATCTTGTGATCGTGTCAACAGCATTTTATGACTGCATTACAGAAGATTGCCTATAAAACAGTTTTAAATGACTTTGACAGTAATTAAGCTAGCTTTCATTGTTTTATGGATAAAATGATATTCAATATCCTTATCGCGAGACATAGTTTAAAGGTTATAGTGTCTGCGTCCTTAAGTTTTCTTATCAAACGGTCTATCATAATGAAGACCTTATGAAAATTTTTTTTCAGGACAATAAATAAAATTACAATGTACATTTAATTTTACTAATAATATGATGTAGAATAATGCTTCAAAATTGCTCGACGTCACTTTTGCATTTAAAGTATAAGTAAAACAAAAAGCAGAAAATATTCTTTTCAATATCCATAAAAGGTAACTAAAATGTAGAAAATCTGATGGGTCTGTATCTTAGAATTAGTAAGTTGTAGCCGTCTATTGTTACTTGAGAGGACCTACAGTTTAAAACTCATTCTAAACGGCTACAAAATATCCACGTCTTGAATTTTTTTCGTATTTGCCAAAGGGTCTGCTAAAGGGTTCCTGTACCAAAGACTACCGCCCTATCTATTCATCCATCGGCCGACATCTATAGCGAAAAAAGTTTCTAGGACACTTATTGATTTGTTCCAATGACAGAAAGCTCAGCAGATTCTGATACCGAAGGCTAATTCTCAAGTCTCTCGAGCACCGCCCACCTTTATCATGAAAATAATATTTTTAACTGTGTAAAGGTCAGTGGTGCATCCAGAGGTTGGGGGACAAGAGACCCTATCCCCACCTACCCAAAGAAACTGGTAAAAAATCAGAGGAAGTATTTCCAAAAATCTTTTTCTAATTAAAATTTTTTTTTTAATTTATGCAGGGTCGTGTATTCTATTTCTAAACTATTTATGAATGAGCTCTCATATGAGGTGGGAGTATCCTACAGCTCTCTGGTATCTCGGCTGCTGTGAACACAAGACGAACGAAGTAGTGCTCGGGCCAACAAAGATCACGGGTATCATGAATTGGCGAAGGGGCGTGGTGGCCTAGTTGGCAAGAGCGCTGGCCAGTGATCTGAACGTTCCTGCTTCGATGCTCGTTGCTGCAAATCCACCACCGTGTTCACTAATGGTGGGCGGTGCACGCAAAATAGGTCGTGGCTGAAATGTCTTCCAAGTTCTCAAATTTACCTCTGGAGGTGCGGGTCAAGTGTTCCGTTCTCGTCACTTGACTCGGTTGAAAATTACGGGATCGGTCATTTAGCCAAGTTGGACTCCAACTTGCCTAATGTTAGTGAATGGAACCTCCAACCAGGGGGTATTCGCAACAAACACAATAACATGTATTGACGATAATTGCATATGGTCAGTCATAGGTGACATGCGATGCGTAGTGTGTATTCTCAAATCGTTTACTCAACGTTCGTATTCTGTGCTATTTTGCATTGAGATTATTGCAATATCTTTCAAGCATATCTTGAACTTTAAGTTTAACTTCCTTTCTCTGGAGAGTTAATAATTTTAAGGTCCATTTTTCTATCCGATATTTCAGAACTATTTTCATTCCATTTTATGACCAAATATTGTCTCAACTTAATGAAAATTTATATCGGCATCGCAACATTTTGAAAATTTTTTTATACTTCTACCAAACGGAAAAAATCATCCAATAGCAAGTACAATGGAAGATTTCGTCAGTTGAATACATGTTATGCCCGTGATTTGCCTTCTACAAATCCAGTAGTTTTGAACTCCGAATTCAAGTTGAGCTATAAAAATTTGAAAAACTGTTTGCAATAGCTCCATTCAAATATACCATTGATGTAGTTTCTAAGTGGGGCTAAATGATATTTCCTAGCACCAGTAACTTATACAAAATATTTACAACATTTCAGTTAACAACATGTGTCAGTGAAAGACCATTTTCTACCTTACGCATATTAAGATATACCTTGACACAATCACAATTTAACAGACTTATTTTGCTGTAATATATAGCCGGAGAGATTAATGTAACCACGAATGAAGTCCTTCAGAAGCTTTGTTAAAAGAAATGTAAATTAAATTTTATTCTTTAAATAAATTTTTGTTAATCACCTAATGATTTTATTCATTTTACATTAAAAATATTTTTTCCGTTCAACTCGCCCCTACCCTCCACTAAGATTAAATCCTGTGTGCGCCTCTGGTTAGAAAAGGTAGCAATCTGCTGTTCAAACAAAAAGGGGGTGGGGTGAGGATAACATTACTTTTGCAGTTAAACGTTTTTTCATCTACTACATGACATTCATTTTCCTTGTTCTGAATTAAATATGAGGGTGGTTCAAATGACAGGAAAACTTTTGGTTTTTTTCTGCAATGATTAGTAGGTTTGAATATGTGAACATGCAGGAAGTGATGGTGATATGTGAGATACATATCCCCTACATCTAGTTGCTTTGTCGGTTAAAGCAATTGTCCAGCGCTTCACTAAATTTCAGATACTATGAGCGATGAATGACCTTGGTTTTCCTCGGAACCAGTTTTGAACGACGTCCCAGGCCTCTGCTCGTTAGCAGACTGGTGGCCTTCAGAGCCTTTTTCGGTGGTTCGAACATGTGGTAGTCGTAAGGTGATAGTGGGGATTATAGGGGCAATGGTTTAGGACCTCCCAGTGGAAGCACTGCTACAAATCTTGTCCGCTGCAGCGAACGATTCCATAGTGATGGCCAAGTATACTTAGACAGGTCTTGGTACGTTCCGTGCTCACACGTTGTTTTCGAAATTCACTAAACCCTCTGAACACAGTACCATCTGAACACCATGGCAGATACTCATGTCCGTACATATCCTTCATTTGACGACAAATTTCCGCTTCACTAACACCGTCTACTATCGAAATTTGAATAACTTCTCGTTGGGCCTGTTTGGACGAAACCATGTCAGTACCGTAAGTAGTCATCTTGCTTAGGCACGTTCAAACAACACATTGACACTTTCCGATGATAACAGCTTCGCTTCGTGACATTCAACGTCATTTGACGGCGCCAACACAAAGATCTGGGTATTTAAATACTGCCGCAATTACTGAAGTCTCACTTTCATTTGTTCCACCCTTATATTTTAAGGGAGAAATAATCTATTTATTTTAACCGCAAATACATCAATGTGAACGTGTTAGAGTATAGACAAACAATCTGAATAATATATAGCTAAATATGGCTTATGTGTGATTCAGATGTCATTTCCTTGTCATTTAGAATCATGAACCTTTTATTTAAAGATTAGGTCCTTTTTCTTTTAGTATTTAAATATTAAAGGTTATAGGAATTATCGAAATCAAAAAGCGATAGCAATTAGAGAAGCGAATTTCCTCATGTGTGTTTAATTTTTTATTCTGGAAAGCTCTTAATTAAGCTGAAAGTTCTCATGAGATGCTAAATATAGTTATCAGTTAGTTAAATATGAAAAATGAATTCTCTGTAATGCTTTATTTGAATATTTTCCCTCTGATTGCTTTAATAGAAAAATTGATTCACTAAAAAGAATATTTACAAGAGTTTCATGCAGCAGCAAATAATAATATAGAAATGCAATGAAGTAATGATTAATGTAACGTGATATAATATAAACTAAAAGAATTCATCTATTGAATAAGAACGGGAAATTCTTCAAATTATTTTAATGTATTATGTATGAATATTTCTATTTTTAATATTATTCGTTGCTGGTATTGCATCTTTCAGTTTATAGAGAGAGACGCTAACAAGTATGTGATTCATCTTAAAGCACTCTGAGCATGACACTATCGATTGATTTTGAGGCATGACATAAATTCAAATTTGGTTTGTCAATTATCGTTATTAATAACTTCGATTCTCAGTGTTATCTGCATTCTAAAGTCTGGCAGTCATTTTCTATGCAGATCCAGAAAGTCAATATGTTTGGATGGATTATAGAATTGATTCAGGTGCCAGCAAAGATTACATGTATACCGCCTTGTAATAAAGTGGGAGAGTAACGTTTATTTAATTTTAATTTCTTAAAAGGAAGTTATATTTTGTCTTCAATATGGGGTGATTTTAAGGCTGGTTTGTATACCTTATTGTAAATAATTCTGAAAAATACCTACGGGCAATGAAAAATATATCAAAGTAAAAAATAAATGTTTTATACTAGCTGAATACCCGTGCTTCCCTACGGAGTACATTCAAATTAAACACAACGGTCAATGAATGCAATTAATGCCAAACAAACAAACAAAAAAATAATATAATAAATACAACGGTATGCAATTGATGAAAAAAATATACTTATAAAAAATTGCAACGGATATTTTTATAGTCAAAATAATGCAGAAGAAAATATTCAAATTAAATAGAACGGTCAATGTATGCAATTAATTTGTATGTTTAATATCCATAAAACCTACTAATTTGAATTAAATTCTTAAGAAACTTCCATCTCAATTAGTCTAGTGTTTAAATTTTATCTTTAACTGTTTTTTAATATTTTTTTCGTTGGTATGCACGTGAAGCAAAATCAATTTAAAGTATCACATAAAGAAAAGAAACCACATGATCAGCATTTAATAAATTAAATTCTAAATATTAATCTTTAAAAATTCACCAAAAAACCAGAAAATGGAAGTAAAGATTCGAAAAAGATTAAAATAAAAATATTTTTATGATCTTTCTCGTGATATAAATTTTATAACCCTCAGATTATTATTTTAAATGCAAACTTTAACGAATATTACAAAAACGCTTAAAAATTTAATTTTAAAAAAATCTAAGAATTATTAAAAAAATCTTTCTTAGTGCCCCCCTACACTATAAGAAAAATCGCCATGCAAAATTTCAGCCCTTTAGGTCTGGCTATTTGATTTGTGCGTTATCTGTCACTCAGTCAGTGAGTCAGTCAGGTATATATAGAGCAGTGCTTCGCAACCGCCGTGCCGTGGTACACTAGTGTGCCGCGAGGTGATCCTGACTGTGCCGCTAGGTGATCCTGACTGTGCCGCGGTGATTTTATCGATTATAGTAATAAAAAAAATTAACCACCGTATTAGTTAGAAATTTTTCTAAGTAAAATATTCCTCTAACTTCTTGCTAATATGCAATTTCTCTGGGTCGAAATTATACACAAAACAAAAACATGTTGTTACCATACATTGTATATATGCTCGAGCGTTATATTTCTGCATTTTAGTTAAGAAAGAATATAAACAAATTTCTGACAAGATCATTGCAATTTTGCTCCCTTTTTCTACGACATACTTATGCGAACAAAGTCTTTCGAAACTGCTTCTAATTAAAAATGGCAAACGATATGTTTAAAGGGTATTGACCATTAGGGTGGAACGAAAAAAACTTTTTTTTGAATTTCAATATGCTCTAGTTTTCAAAAGTTGCCTTTTAACAAAATAAAGATGGAAATTAAATATTAGCGTAATTGGTGCATGTTTTCAGTTAGCGCAAGAAGGGCAAACTTTTGGTTTTTATTAAATTTTTGACAAATTTCGCAATTATTTTAAAATTGAATACACTTGTAGTACAAAAAAGTAGCAAAATATGTAATATAAACATTCTTTTTAGTCAGGAGACCTGCTAAACTGATTATATAATACGTTTTACTTCATAAAAATAGTACACATAAAGGCACTTAAAAGACACTCGGATATCACGGTGGAACGAAAATTTTTTTTTCAGAATTTCAATATGCTCCAGTTCTTAAAAGTTGTCTTTTAAAATTAAAATTAAGAATATAAAATCTTTTTGCTCTAGTAAAATATTTTCAAGTGTCGCAAAGGGCTTCAAAATGGATATTTTTATGAAAAAGTGATTATATTTGTATTTTTTGTTAATTTCTTTTATAGTATATTAAAATAATGTATATTTCCGGTAAATAAAATATTCAAAATATGATATTTTGACAGAAAACTCGCATATTCTAGGTATTTCTAATTTTTAGATGCCATAACAGAACAACTGATTTTGTGGAATTTCGTGATTTTCATCATATTAATTTTACAGTAGCATATTCTTATAATACACATTGGAATGAAAGAAAAACAATTTTTAATTGACGGAGCTTAGTTAAAATAAGAAAATCACACTTATTTAGAAAAATATTAATGTAATGTCTATAAAGTCAAACGTTACTTTGAAAAAAATATTCATGCTTTTCAAAGTCCATAGTAATCACACATGGTTTCCATTACTTATTTCACTGACACATTGAATTGTTTTATTGTTTCAAATTTTGGCATTATCTTTTGAGAATGTATTTTTCTTTTTATCAATGCATCTCTTGCAGAAGTACCACGAACGGATGACACGGTAACTAATTTAACAATCCTTTCTACTACTTGTGTGTGACATGGAATATTGTTGAAGTCAATAATTTAAATGAACTGTCCCTACGTCACCTATTTTGTTTCTTAGATGGAAAAACTAAAGGTTCAAATTAATTTGGAGGAGAAATAGGTAAGCAACTAAAAAACTTCTATGAACTTCCAGTGATTGAATTTTCACCTATTAAAAATAACATTCCATTACTAGAAATTCAGGATGATTTAAGTGTGGACCCAAAATATTTGTTAGAAATGCATAATGCAATCTCTGTTGGAAAGTGCTTTTCTGATTTGTCCATGAGAAAACCAGGAAAATTTTGCCATTCGCGATGGCTTACATTAGCAAACCGAATACTTCGCTTGTATGTGAGAACAGAATTTCCTGCAAAAAATCTTCGAATACTGATTACATTTTGAAAGTTTATGCACCAATTTGGTTTAACATAAAGCTGAAACCATCTTGTATCCGAGGATCGAAGCACTTGTGGAAACTTGTAAGCTATTCACGTTACCTCAATCAGACACTTAAAAATGTAATTGACCCTGCCATTCAAAGAAATGCATACTTTGCCGCTTCTGAAAATCTCGTCCTTTGTATGATATTAGACGATCGCAATCAAGTAAGAGAGCTTGGATTACGCCGGATTCTAAAAGCAAAGGCGGAAAATGAAGGAGGCATCAGAAAGAATGTAGTTCCACGTATAAACTTTG
Source organism: Dolomedes plantarius (assembly GCA_907164885.2). NCBI lineage: Eukaryota > Metazoa > Arthropoda > Arachnida > Araneae > Dolomedidae > Dolomedes > Dolomedes plantarius. The sequence continues at coordinate 60,806,944 of OU015500.1, forward strand.
ATGCCAAAGATTATATTGATATGATTGAATGGAATGATATTAAAGTAACAGAACCTCCTATGACGAGGCATGTTTCTGATGACAAACTAAAACAGTTTATAAAGGAAGCAAAAGAATCTGATCACGAGAAACAAATTATTGACTTCAACAACATTCCATGTCACACACAAGTAGTAGAAAGGATTGTTAAATTAGTTACCGTATCATCCTTGTCCGTTCGTGGTACTTCTGCAAGAGATGCATTGATAAAAACAAAAATACATTCTCAAAAGATAATGCCAAAATTTGAAACAATAAAGCAATTCAATGTGTCAGTGAAATAAGTAATGGAAACCATGTGTGATTACTATGGACTTTTGAAAAGCATGAATATTTTTTTCAAAGTAACGTTTTGCCTTTATAGACATTACATTAATATTTTTCTAAATAAGTGTGATTTGCTTATTTTAACTAAGTTCCGTCAATTAAAAATTGTTTTTCTTTCATTCCAATGTGTATTATAAAAATATGCTACTGTAAAATTAATATGATGAAAATCGCGAAATTCCACAAAATCAGTTGTTTTGTTATGGCATCTAAAAATTAGAAATACCTAGAATATGCGAGTTTTCTGTCAAAATATCATATTTTGAATATTTTATTTACAGGAAATATACATTATTTTAATATACTATAAAAGAAATTATCAAAAAATACAAATGTAATCACTTTTTCATAAAAATATCCATTTTGAAGCCCTTTGCGGCACTTGAAAATATTTTAGTAGAGCAAAAAGATTTTATATTCTTAATTTTAATTTTAAAAGACAACTTTTAAAAACTGGAGCATATTGAAATTCCGAAAAAAAAATTTTCGTTCCACCGTGATATCCGAGTGTCTTTTAAGTGCCTTTATGTGTACTATTTTTATGAAGTAAAACGTATTATATAATCAGTTTAGCAGGTCTCCTGACTAAAAAGAATGTTTAAATTACATATTTTGCTACTTTTTTGTACTACAAGTGTATTCAATTTCAAAATAATTGCGAAATTTGTCAAAAATTTAATAAAAACCAAAAGTTTGCCCTTCTTGCGCTAACTGAAAACATACACCAATTACGCTAATATTTAATTTCCGTCTTTATTTTGTTAAAAGGCAACTTTTGAAAACTAGAGCATATTGAAATTTAAAAAAAAGTTTTTTTCGTTCCACCCTATTGACCATGAACTTCGAGTAGCTCTTTCTAATATACAGCCAAATATAAAACGTACATATTTTCATCTCAAAACAAGATCAAATATATCATTAATAAATTAGTTATGCTTAAATTAACTTTGATTTATTAAGCTTAAGTAAAGACCAAAAAACAAATTTTAATATAAAAATTTAAAGATAATTTTTTTTTACTTGTAAACTATAAATTTATATTTTTGTTATTGTGTTGATGCACAATTCAAACTGATTTATATAAAACTTAAATGATTATAATTATCTTGATACATAGAGCTACCTTATTGTGTTTTTTATCTAATAAACAAATATACGTATTTATTGTATTTTATGTATTTGCAAGCTTTTTCTTGTGGTGTGCCGCGGAATTATCGAAAAAACGTTGCTGTGACGTGGAAGATAAAAGGTTGCGGAGCTCTGATATAGAGAATGGCTTTGAAGCGTCATATGATACATAACTGATATCTTGTTTTTAAATTTATGAATAAAATATATATTTTGAGTAAACTTCTGTTCTTAACCTGTCTATTTTGAGAAATTAGCAAAATTTTTTTGTTAGTGAAAATGAAGCACTGGAAGATAACATTATGGGAACACTGAGCTATTGGGTTATGTTACGAGGTTCTGCAATCCAGAATCTAGGGCTCACCAATCACCTCAAAAGTGAGCAATTTAATGAGCGGCTAAGATTACCAATGATATGGAACGAAGATGAGTATTGAACAAAGGTAAGGGGAACTCAACCTCCATTTATTATATTTCTGATCAGAATTAAAAGAGAACATCAAAGATTACAAATGGAACGTTACTGTTAGAGTGAATCTGGTTGAAACTTCACCATTTACATAAAAAAATAGTCTAAACAAGGGCCACGTACTCTTATGTTTTAAAGTATTAGAGAACCCGAGGTCTAGTGGTCAAATTACCGGCATTGGTTATATAAATAATAATAAGGACTACAATAAATCTCAAGTTCATGTACTCATAGCGGTCGACAGGGAAATAAATCGTCACTGCAAGAGAGTAAATTTAGAGAATTTATGCGATGTACTTAAAGAATAAATAAATAAATAAATAAATTAATAAAATTTGACGGTATCTATTGAGCAACTGTAAGAGGATTTCAAGACTCATCTGAGAAACCTAAATTGCTGAAAGTTGAAAATTACAGTTATTTTTTAACAGACCTTTGGTTCCTTTCGTTTAGGTAAATTGACGGTCGTGGATTAATAGATCATAAGCGTAAACTGTAAAACATTCGAACCTGCATGGTTTAAAAACATTGGGTTCATGGCTTGTTCAGCAAACGCAAGAATATGTGTCCAGTGTCACCAAGAAAAATCTTAATAACCAGAGAGAGTTCTTGTGTCCAACAGTAAAAAACAATGCTTCTGCAATAGTTTTTGTTGAAATTCAATAAGACATGGTTTCTGTAAGTTATATCAGAACAACCCGTGAATACTACTTTATCTTTTAATCATAACTGATCGTATTCTTCATACGTTGACACAATGTTCTCATAAGCGACCTTGTATGTTCCAGTACCCTGTTTTGCATCTACTCACTGGGAAAATAGTTTCACTTTACCCTTTCAGGGCAACAACTTCCACCATTTGCACGGTACACATTTTTTCCCCGATTTTTTTAACCTAAAAAATCTTGAATTTTTTTTCCAATTAAAGGTTACAAAATGTTTTTACTTCTTTAAACTGATAACAGTGGGGCAGAACTAGTCATTTTTCTGCTAATTTAGGTGGAATAAATTTAATGCAAGTGAAAGGAGGACTTCATTTAGGCGTTTGCACTGTGCGAACGGCGCCCCTAAAAGGGTTAAGGGTTTCAAATATATTCTGGTGCGATGTCCCGTATGCTTTGGCTATCTCAAACTATGTTTTTAAAATCTTGATACGTTTTTAAAGGATGTAATAGATGTTGCCCACCTCCAAGGAACAAAGGAAAAGGTAATCAATCAAATAACTATCAGACAGAGGTGTCAAATTTCTTCGTTTCCTTTCCAAGCCCCTTATTTATTTTTTTATCACATACTAAATATTGTATTAGAAGTGCATTTTTCTTTTTAATGCGGAGGCACTTTGTAGGGAGACATTCGCCTTTTGTTATCCACCGCTGGTTTTGCTAGCTACGTTATTATGGGAACACCATTTAGGTGAGTCAGAATTGATCCCCATGAGGGGAGTGAACAACGTGGAAACTACCAAGCCTCACTCGGGAATTAAACCCGAGCCCACTGCTTAGCAGCTCACGCCGCTAACGACTATACGCTGTGGGCGGCATAGTATTAGACTTGTAATGGAGACCAAAATTATATAAATTTAAAAAGATGCAATTGTTTTCTTTTAAGTTCATTATCATTTCATTCTGCTAGGAAAAAATTATTTAGTAAGTATCCCCTTAAATAAAAAAAATAAATAAAATGTACTTATGAATATTTGATCTTAGTTCTTTAAAATATTTCCACAGCCGTCTTAAAAGTGTGAAAGAAATTTAGTTCAAAATTAATTATTTTAAAAGTTAACCAGTTCTAGTTTTCATTACATCCAAATGACTTACGCACTTTCTTTTTAAGCTTCTCATTAAACAAAAATATTCCTGTATTTAAATCTTCCTTAAGTTTTGAAAATTTGCAAGCTCTTTCTTGTCAGTATTTCTTAATTTTATTTTTTGAGTTTAATGCAATCGTTTTTTATTAAACTTAAACTAGTTGAACAAAATTGGTTTTCCGTTCAACATTAAAACATCATATGAGAGCTATAAATGCATTTTGAATGAGTAATTATTCTTTTCCACTATAAAAATGTTCCACTAATTTTCTCAGAAGTTGATTTTATATCTCTTTGGATAACAAATATTCATATCGGTTGCATTTCATTTCTTTTCATCATGATCATTTTCTCTGCTTTTTTCCTCTTATATAGACATTTATGTTGTTTTAAAAGCCCCAAGGGCATTCAAAGTAGGTACACTAGATAATACAGTAATCGTCTTAATCGCTAAAAATAAAGCACTTCATATACATTTGACTTTTTTTACATCAGCTTTCCTGTATTGATGAGCTTATAGCAATCAAAAATAAGCTCCATGCGTTCGGAATGAAAATATTCGATAAATGAAAATTTTTATAACAACACTTATCTTTATATCTTATCCTTTTCTATTTTAATGAGAAAATAAATCCTCGTATAAATATACGCGCTTTTAGAAAACTGACATATTTAAACAAATTTACTTCCAGAAATACATATCGAATTACTTTGTTTGAAAACTGTTTTTTATGTTACTGCTTTATTTTCATTCGAAATCAAGAATAAAAGGGATTTTCAACATACCCAAATGCATGGCTTTAAACGCATACCAGAACATCACTAGATTACGACTCTTGACACAATCCGAAATTAAGGGTTTCAATGATCTCTGCTAACGACTTTGCCTTTCATCCTCTCCGACGTTTTAATGCGGGACGATCATTTTGTCTGTAGTTTGAGAAAGTCATCAGGCTTTGTGGGATTTTGGAGCGGGTATGATTTGAAAAGTGATAAAATACCCTTATATTTTATGTAAAAGATTTGGTAACATTAGCTTAAGACTTAAAGACAGCACATTTGTGGAAATGATGTTCATTTGAAACGTTAGTTCAAATTGGAAACTTTTAGCTTCTGGTTGATGCTACGTGAAATGATACCTATCAAATAAAGTTCCTAAAGATTGTGTTAAATATGCTGGAAGAGTAGTAAAAGCTTTAGATATGTAGATAAAAGGATAAGGGAGTGATAATACATATGAAAATACATATATATTTATGTATGTGTAGGTCTAATACATCTAAACATTTATAGATCCAAAACATATACTTTGTTGCATATAAGTAGTTTTAAACATAACATTTACACTACTTGAACAAATTTAGTCACTACTTCGCTAGCTAAAAAATTCAAGGAAGCCTAGGATAAATTTCAATTGTTAGCTGTAATCTGCAATAGCTGTCTTTCAATTGTCATAAATACGAGGGCCCTAAATAAAGTAATAACAACATACCCGGAAAACATTTTTTAATGAACGTACAAGCAAAATTACATTACAGTCCTTCAATATAATCACCAGCAAAGTCTTGTACCTTTTGCCAAATGCCAGGAAGCCGTAGGATACCGTTGGCAAGGTGTTGTGTGTTGATGTCAGCGATCCGAGGATGAGCGCACTAATCCTCGGATCACAGTCAGGAAATTGGATGCCTCGAAGGGGTTCTTTCAACTTAGGAAAGAGGTTGTAGTCACAAGGACTCATGTTAGGCGAGTACGGAGGGTGTTCCAACTACTCCGAAGATCACCGTCGCAAAAGATCATTTACAGCTCGTGCAGCATGACAACGAGAATTGTCATGCAACAAGATAGGGAGATTGTCCCGCAATAAACGTGGACGTTTAAACCGTATAGCAGGGCGCAGATGGTCCTGTAGCCCCGGGCAACCTCGATTGTAATCGCTGACCGCTGATCACTTTTTGTAAACAGGATTTAGAGCTGTAGAAACGACACTGTCCACTTCAACGTCAAGCAGCAACTACCCCTGCTACTGGATAACGGTTTTATGCAATCTACACATCGACAACAGCTCCACCTCACTCCTCCGATATTCTGTTTGCGCATGCCTGGTGTTGTACGACTTTCTGGGCTACGTCCCCTCTACTTCAATTTCAACCCTCGTAATTACAACTCAATGATTTTTACTCAGCTTTTTTAACTTTCAATTCTTTCATCATTTTATGCAAAATCTAGCATTTAAAATTTCCTAATGTATCATATCATTCATAAATGAACTTTTAATTTAATTTATATAGTCAAGAGTATGCGAGAAGAGCCTGATGTTTTAGTAAGAGCAGAGAAAGTATGCGCTGCAAACGTAATCTATGAGCGAGAAGGTAAAAAATATACTACTGAGATATCTGTATCTGTCCTTTAATCATAACATGCAAATCACATCAGTATTGGAACTTTGTGTTCTAATGTTGGCTAGTTATATTTGGAACGTAGCCAGGAGATTTTCTCCAAAGACGCTGTGAATGGCACAATATCTGACGAAAACATCAATGGTTTTTTTTCGGTTGCACCGGAGCATTAAGGACATCTTTTGAGGCATGGGAGCTAAACTAATCTTGATGTACTGATAAAATCTTGTTCTAAATGGCAAAAAATATCCATGCCCACTTGAGTAATCGAACGGCAAGTAATACCTCTGAAGACAATCACATTAACCAACTAGTTACGATTCGATCGGGTCATGAACAATTAATATATTGCAACAATTTTTGAAAGAATAGGTTTTAGGGGTTTCAGGATTCTTTTGCATGACGTTCACTGAGTAAATTTTTATAACGTCCCTTGTGCAGGTCACATTTTGTCAAAATAAATCATGTCTTTCGGGAAAATGCCTTATTTTTTGAAAGGATAAAAGAAATAACATGTTTGTATTTTCTAAAAATCCAGTTCTTTTCATATGCATTAGGTTTTCAACAGCTTTTTCCTTTAAGGATATCAGTCTGGACTACTGCTACATAATTTTCAAGATATGGTTCGTTGCGGTGGGGAACATCTGTAGAGAGCGTTCCTTTTATCGAATTTTTGAAAATTTGAATAAAATTTTCATTGTTCCAGTTTTCCGTAAAATGTTAAAGAATTCATGCTGCTCAGATAAGGCTTAACACAGAAACATATTTTTGTCAATCCGCTATAATTAGAATGTTAAGATTCACAAATTTTAAGATTTATGTTAAGATTCAGAACGCAGGAAAAGATCACAGGAACACATTGCTTCTAAATGTGTGCACTAAAATTTAAGAGGCCTGACCAAGAAATATCTAGTGAATATTTCTTCATAAGACAAAGGAGTATTATATGGGATTGTTCATGTATAAATTTACACAATTTGTCACAAAAAAATATGCACCCAGAAGAATTCGAGCTACTATCACGAAACTTGGAAGGAATGTAGTCTGGTAAGAGTTATGCAAATGATTAAAATTTCGACGTCAATGAGACAAGGGTAAGCGCTCTATGCGCATATCAGATGCGCATAGCACGTGGGAGAGTTTAAAAGCATGATTGCTCGTGCCAAAGGGTTATTCAAGAAAATCTGTCGACTTGAATGGACGGTATTGTGAATAGAGATGCCTCTGAGACGTAACCGGCGACAGTTCGAACAATTGTCGGACATTGAGAGGGGGCGTATAGTAAGCCTCAGAGAAGCAGGTTGGTCGAACAGGCGTATCGGCCACCACCTCGGTCGGAGCGATATGGTAGTTGCTCGGTGTTGGCAACAATGGATAACGGAAGGGATAGTCTACCGTCGCGGAGGGTCAGGGCGTCCCAGGAACACAAATGCGCGCGAGGATCGCGTACTCATAAGAGCGGTCACGCCCGCACCAACAACGTCGCTAGAATCGTTCGACTCCCTTTACCATCTTCCAGACATCCAGTGGTATCAAGGGAAAGCATTCGGAGACGATTGGCCGACGCATGTATAAGGAGCCGACGTCCATTAAGACGCCTACCACTGACCCCACATGATAGCAGTGTCGATTGGATTTTTGCCGACCTCGGGCAAGCTGGACTGTGACCGATTGGAGGCGTGTGATCTTCAGCGATGAATCCCAATCCAGTCTCAATGCTGATGACCAGCGCATCCACTTGTGGAGGCGGCAAGACCACCGGTCCGATCCAGCATTTGCTGTCGAGAGCGATACGCCGATTACACAAGGTGTGACAGTATGGGGAGCGATTTGTTGGGACACACGATCACATCTAGTCTTCCTTCAACGCACTTTGACGGCACACAGTTACGTGGACGAGATTTTAACTCCAGTTGTACTGCCTATTCTACCAAGTCACCCAGGTGCCATTTATCAGCAAGCCAACGCTCGTCCACATACTGCTCGGCTCTCCCAACAATGTCTTTCAGGATATAACGTACTCCCATGGCTTGCCTCGTCACCAGACCTCTCGCCAATAGAGCCCGTCTGGGACGTGCTTGGAAGGCGACTGCAGCCGTCCCTTAATACTAGTGAATTAACTGTCCAGTTGCAAAGATTATGGCATGATCTTCCGCAGGAGGTCGTAGGTGACCTCATTAATTCGATGCCACACCGTGTTTCAGCTTGTATAGCTGCCAAAGGTGGATTTACTACTTACTGATTTGTAATCTTTTTCATGCCATATCTTCTTAATAAAATCGTCTGTTCTGAATTTGTAATCATTTAATTATACCCTCATACACTACATACATGTTAAGTTTCGTGATAGTAGCTCGTTTCCTTCTGGGGGAATAATTTTTTGTGACAGAGTATATATATATATATATATATATATATATATATAATCCATAGGTGATACGTCGGGAGATTTATTAGGGATATCAGTGAAGGGTATGGCCTTGATACCAGGTTTTGTTCCATTTCTTTTAGGAAATTTACAGTGCATTTTGATGTGTGACTGCTAGCTTTGTCCTGATGGAGTCTCACAGATTGATGGCACTGTGGGTAAAGCGATGGTATTTCATTCAGAAAAAATTGGCGATAAAATATCTTCCTGATAGTAATTTGGAGTTAATCTTTACATTTTTTTCCACTCTCTTTATTTTTTAACTTGCCATTATAAGAAAAACCAGCGACAATCATGAATCCCTTAGAAAACTTTCGTTTTTTCGCTTTCTTAAGACTTAAATCATCGTTTATCATTTTGTTTACAGTGGACACCGAGCATTTTAATGATTTTGCACCTGTCCTTTGACTAGGGGTATTTTCTTTTAACATTAAACAACGTACCTTTGCAATCGTCGAAGATGTCCGTTTTTTCCTTGGATACTTATTTGGAATTTTAGTATATATGTATATAGCTCTAACATGTACCGTCTTAGTGTTACTTTATTCATCGTGTTTTTAGAAAATGTTCGATTTTCTTGCTATTTTTTTCATATGCACAGAAAACCATTAGACATAACGGAAGGGGTCCAACGAGGGAGGAGGGTTGAAATGAATGCTACAAATTCATTTCACATTCGTATTTGTAACATTCATTACATATTCCTGAGTAAAATGCATTTTACACACGAATGTGTAAAATGTATTTAAATAAAGAATTTGAATGCATACATGTATAGTATTACTTCCTATCTTTAGCTTGTTAAGTTTGATTTTCCAGAGTTAGTGTTTTTTTTCCTTTTACAAGGTGACACGTTTACAAGGTGATAAGTTTTACAAGGTGATAGCATGTATTTGAAAAATGTTTTTATTGGACTAAAATTAGTTTGTTCCAGTTTACAACAGTTTGAGTTATTTCTACCATAACTGCATGAACTATTTCAATAGGTATATCTTATTCAATATGCTGATGGCGAAGACAACTCTGATTGATTGCTGCCCATGACACTGAACAAGGATGGGAGTAATCCCTACTAATGACCTCGTCTCGGCTCCGTGAACTATGCAATTTTCGTCTTGCATAGATATTTGTCGATCAGAATGCAGGACCTGCTTTTCTGTAAGTTATTGGCTGTCTGATGAAACACTATAAGAGACTGAACATGATATTTGTTATTATCTGCATTACACTGCTTTCTGGTACCAATAAAATGATGTAAAATAAAACTTCATATGTCTTATTCATCATAATGAAGTGATTTGTACCTTTTCAAAATTTTTTTTTAATGTTTTATTACTTTTTAAACTGTAATATAGAATTATTTATCTATTCTAGTAATAGCTGTTCCTTAGAGTTATCCAGTTTGTGTTTTTTTACTGCTTGACCTAATGGAGACTTCCAATAGGCTATCTAATACAGGTTTTTTCCTCATGCAATATACTTATTTTTCATATTTGATATGACTAACGAGTTTTCAGATTTAAGACACGGCCCAGTGGTACAGCGTGATGGTTTTCGGTGCTGAGGGTGCTCAGATCGAATCCTGGCATCGCGCCACGAAATTGCCTCCGTTTGTGTCGTCCCTTCATAGGGGGTAATACTGTCCGCCTATATGGTGCCCCCATAATAAAATGGGTAGTAAAATTGCGGCGTAGTATAGAGAATGACTACACGACAAGTGCCTCCGCATTGGCCAAAAAAAAGATTTAAGACAGGTATAATAAATGCTAATAATATATTTATATATTTTTCGTATCTTATCTAATAAATGTAAATTGATAATATAATTCAAAGTTTAAAAGAAAAATGTAGGAGTATCAGTTTAATGATAATATCACTGCTTTCAACGTCACTGATATATCTGTTTAAAACGATTGTTCTCAGATATGCAAATATGCCAGATTCCTTGGCAAAAGGAACATGAAGCATTTGAATAATACTACAAAGAAAACCAGATAAATGAACTTACAAGGTTATGAGACATGGGTATGCAACCTTTAGGCTATCCCGTGCAGCATTGAGGGAAGGAGAATTATCTTGCGCCGCATATAAAATATGTAATATAGTCAATGCATGAGTAACAAAACTTCCTATGTTTATTATTTATAACATCAAGAAAAAAGGGCAACATTAATATAAAACTAACGGGATATTTGACCTTGTTTTTGTGAAACTATTACATCAGTGTCTGGTTCTAAGGCAGTGGTTGCACTTTCAGTGAGTTCTTAAGGTGCTCATCAGAAATTTTCCATCTATTTTTGCTCTCCGTGTGTTTCATCTTTGTAAAAAAAGTTGCTTAAAAATGTATGTAGCGCCAAGTGATGATGACATTAGTATGGTTTGACTGTGAAGTAAGGGATATTTGTCTCTGGGAACATAGGTCTTATAAAGTTTACGATCTTGTGGGGCCGCTGTTTGGACACGCCTGGTATAAACTAATGTTATGATACTGGATAATATAATCATCTGTGTCCCCCTATCTGAAACCTAAAATTTCAAATGAGCCGTGAATTTCGGAAGTGGTTACAACTGTTACTGCATTCATGGAGGTGTAATGCGATGTTGATGGCAAATATAAAAATTCCTTTTTACATCGGGGCAGAATAATCGCCGACTATCTTGTGAAAGCAAGATGCAGCATACTGCAGCTTCAGATTCATGTTTCTGAAATAAGAAAAAAAAATCTGAAAGACTCCAAAGTAGCTGCAGCGAGTGGAAAGCAATGAGAGTGCCTTTTGAAGAAACCAACCCTAAAAAGCTTGCTCCGTCCGACGCACGTGTTGCCGTACCCCTCTGGTCACGGGGTGACGAATTTAGGCCCACTTATATAAAATCTGGTTTACCACCTCCGACCAATGCCCGCTTTTCGTTGGGGATCAAAGGATTGCGAGTATGTCCTGTCATGTGCAGCCCTAGAACAGCCAGTCAAATTTTTTCGACTATTGAGAACAGTTAAAAGTCTACTGATCTGCGCCGCACAGAATGGTCTTGCTTCGAAAGAGCGGGCATTGTATAAACTAAATTAACATCGAGGCAGAAAAAAAGTTACTTCGATGACACTCTTCCTCTAAGTGGTTTACTTAAGTCACGAGGCATCCAAAAATATTCATGTAATCAACAAAGTCTGTAAGTTTATTTACTTTGATACCGAGACACATGTTTAATTTTTCAAAACATAACTTGAAAGACATTCTTCACGGCAATTTATACCTTGATGCTCTGAGTAAGGATGTCAATAACTAAAAAAAAAAACAAGAAGAGGTTACTTATATGGGGCTTGATTCTTCATCTTATGGTTTAAATATCCCAAACAGAATCACAACTGACATACTTTCGCTATGAAAAGTGGGATAATAGCAACAAATATAGAAGGTACAGTTTGTTATTTGAATAAATTTTGTGAAGATGTTCAGCCGAATTCGACCTTCACAGATTTCATGGATAAATATTGTTTGAGAGATCTAAACGTTCTTACGCTTGTCATCACTTCGTGCGACATAGTGCCATCACTTGTGTAGAGCTAAGTGCACTATCACTTATCTAATAAGACAAAAAGTAACTTGCTAGGATAATCCTTTTACGTATATTTTTTCGTCATGGACTTATGTAGTCGCAACTTCCATCCTCACTTCAGTAAATTTGACCGTAAGAAACGAGCCATCATTGGTACATCGGCACAGTAAATCGATTCCAGTACAGCATCCTAAATCACAGGCAAATGATATGCTCCTACTCTAATAAACAAACTACAAAAAATATTACTTTAATTTCTGGATAAAAAGTCGCTATCCTTCAACTAATGACATACGGAAGGAAGTTTAATAAAGGTTAAAAAGAGAGACAAATATTGGCTATAATTAATAAATTTTAGGAAAATTCATAAAAGTTAAAATTAACTTAGAAAATATGTTATTTATGTTTGGCGGTTATGCTCAGGGGTATAAAAGATAACTTTTGTGCTATACTTTAAAAATTAAAACTCACATATCAGCTTAAAATAATTTTCAAACCTTTTTTTTTATTTTAATAGTCTATGACAAAAGACGTAGTCAGGAAATATAAAAAGAAATTTTTGATTAATCATTATTAGGAAGAATATGTTCAAAATGGAACTGTTGTTACTAAACTATATAATAATTAAATATCTAAAAGTTTATAATTGCGTTACAACTAAGGAATTCTAATACACAAATTTAAAAGTTTTAATTTTTTGGCTGGAAAAAAAGCTATTTTGATAGTTAATTTTCAAAGAGATACATAAATTTGTAACATGGTTATTTATATACAACTATTGTTTTCGTTAAAGAGTAATAATAAATGTCACAAAATAAGTGAAACTTTTCTAGCCGGTCACACCTATTTGACAGCCACTTTTTTATAACTATTAATAGCTCCCTTAGTTGAATCCACCCCTATTCAACGGCCACCCTTCAAAAAGGCCACTTTTTTTTCGGAACTATTACTGGCCGCCATAGAGGAATCCACCTCTATTCAACGGCCCCTTTTTTTGAAACCATTACTGGCTGCTATAGAGAAATCCTGCCCTATTCGACGGCCACCCTTCAAAACGGCCACTTTTTCCGGAACCATTACTGGCCGCCATAGAGAAATCCACCTCTATTCAACGGCCACCCTTCAAAACGGTCACTATATTTCGGAACCATTACTGTCCGCCATAGAGAAATTTCACTGTATTTATATCTTAAACTTTTAAGCTAAAATGTATAAAATTCAATATTGCATAATCTAACAATTCTACGTTTAGGTCTTTTTGAACCCTTTCAGTATTGTCGAGATACGTCATTCGAACTAAATCATATGAAATAGAAAGAGGCATGCAAACTCTAAATATAGAAGTGACACGCAAGAAGTGAAATCTGTATCCGCGCTGTCATGATAAAATCTATCACGCAGAAATCTAGGGTCAAATATAAAGTTTCGTTAACTAGAAATCCACTGGCGAATATAGAATGAGCTGGTCAGACACATATATATGAACCTTCATTTTCTGGCCACAGTCGCTACACGTAATTAGCGATGACTGAAATGTGACTCAAATTACCGAACATCTGTAATCATAAATAGATATAGGAGCGTTGGATGATATTATATCATGATTGTAGATTTCTCAGTTACGCTTTCCTATACCTATCATAAGTTTGTTCTACGTATTGAGATACAGTGTGCCTACCATTTAAGTGTCGTGCAAACATGAGTTAGTTAAGGTACTCTTTACATTTTACAGATAATTTTGCCTATAATCGTATTATACATAGCACTTTGTTTGGGGAGAAAATACTGTTAAAGGCTAGACGTATTTAAATGGACATATAAGAAGTCGATATGTCTGTACATCTTCTTATATAAGCTTTAAAGTCCCCAATATCTACATTTATTTCTGTGTAAAGATATATTTTAAGTAGCTCGTCCTTCTATCTACTTTAAACACAAGAATATTTAAGAATCCATACAGAAAAAAAGTAGTATAGAATTTGAAATACTGACACTATACAAGTGACCCAATTATGAACTTATCTGATATCCCCGGAAGGTAATGAATACCCTTTGCAGCATGACAGGTATCACAAATGCCAATGTTTGACAGCAAACATAAACTTCAAAAAATTTCGTTTACAAGATTCTATTTTAAATTACAGAGAGTTTCACCTGAGATATTCATATTATACGATAATATCAAGAATATTCAAATGATTTCACCATTTCTTCAATGTAAGCTTTAAGTCTATATTTTCTCTCTCTCTCTCTCTGCAAATGAATGTGCTTTGATTGTGTTGTAACTGCTTTAATTGGCATATATTGTATTGAAAATTCTGGTATCCTGACTTGTGTTTTTAGAATTTGCAACTGTATAGAAGACGGTTGTTACGTCTTTTATGTTGGAATTTGTGTATATACCTGAAGATTTACAAAATAATAAATTTATTTCGTGTGAACTTTCTGAAGAGATTCTCATTCTCATTCAATCCTAACGAAAGCAGGAAAACGGAACAATATATATATATATATATATATATATATATATATATATATATATATATATATATATATATATATATATATATATATATATATACATATATATATATATATATATACATATATATATATATATATACACAAACTTTGTCCAGAAAGTTCAGTGAATGACGTCATAGTGCTCACGGTCGTAAGAGTTTGCAACCGGCGCATACCGTACTGGACAGGTGAAGTCGGGTCTGAACCAGTTCCTGAGCGGCGGCGCTGTGAGTTAGCTTATCGTGCGAAAACAGTTAATTGTAGAGTAAGGTGTTGTGTGCTCAGTCGAAATTCAAAATGGATCAGAGAACGAATATGTTGTTCTGTTTCAAACTTGGAAAATCAGGGAAAGAGACTCATGAAATGCTGCTTAAAGTTTACGAAGAACGTGCTGTCATCTTGAAGTTCGTGTATGAGTGGTCTAAACGCTTCCAAGAGGGGCGGAACACTATTGAAGACTCCCCCGAAGTGGTCGGCCTGCAACTGAACGCACCCCGGACAACGTACAGAAAGTGAAGGAATTGTTTCCCAAGGATCGTCGTGTGACAGTGCGAATGATAGCGGAGGAAGTGGGATTTGGTCGTGAGATAGCCCACCTCATACTCACCCAGGATTTGGGTAAACGGAAGCTTTGCTCCAGACTTGTGCCCCACACTTTGACGCCGGAACAAATGCAAATTCGGCTTGAGGCCTGCGGAGACTTCATCGACATAGCGGATCGAAACCCAAATTTCCTGAAAACCATTGTCACGGGTGACGAGACCTGGTGCCTTAAGTATGACTCCGACAGCAAGCGTCAGAGTATGGAGTGGTGGGGTTCAGGGTCGCCGAAAAGCAAGAAGGTTCGAAGTGAGAAATCCCGTATCAAGACAATGATCGTGGTGTTCTTCGACTTTGAGGGTCTCATCCATAAAGAATTACTCCCTGAGGGCACCACGTTAAATGCCGGTAAGTACGTGGATATGCTGAAGAGTCTGCTGCAACGTATCAATCGGGTATGCCCCCAGTACGCCAAGCAAGGAAACTGGACCTTGCTTCACGAAAATGCCTGGCCACATACTGCCTTTCTGGTGCAGCAGTTCCTGGCCAATAGGCGAGTTTTGTCCCTGAATCACCCAATCTACACCCCAGACTTGTCTCCCTCGAACTTTTTCTTGTTCTCCAAATTGAAATCAGCCCTGAATCATTGAAGCCTTGAAAGGCCACAGGTTTTCGGACATTTAGGACATCCAACGTAATGCTACGACCCATCTGAAGGCCATCCTAAAGACGACTACGCCAGGAGTTTCCAAGTCTTGTACAGCCAATCCCAGATGTGCATTACCGCCTACGGGGATTAATTCGAAGGACAGTAACAGCTGTTCCATGTACGACAACAATCAACTGTAACTAAACGGAATGCAACGAAATTTTGTATATGGGCTATATATACACGAGATGCGGAATTTCGAGAAAAAAAAATTTAGTTCCAAAATGTCCACTAGAGGGCGCCTTTTCCGGAAAAACATGAAATTTATCACAATAAACGACCAAAACGGAATACAGAAACAATATTACATTTATTGACTAGTTTCTGATCACCTTGTCATCGAACCATATTAAGTAAAGGTAAGGGAGAAACAAAAACAGTTCAGTTTACAGAAACAAGAACAGATTAGGACGAAATTGCACAAGAGGAATATGTTCGCCGGATCTAACTCCATGAGATTTCTGGTTATGGGGCTATTTAAAAAGTATGGTGTATCGTGGAGGTGTTGCCACGTTGAATGACTTAAAGAACTCCATAACGCTTCATGTGCGAAGGCTCACAACTGATCAGTTACGATCTGCTGTTGAAGACACTGTCCATCGACTTGAAATTTTGCAGGTGAATAAAGGTGGTCACGTGGAGCAGCTTTCCCTACATCGTCCTGGACACGATTAACAACTGCTCCTCTTGTGCAATTTCGTCCTAATCTGTTCTTTTTTCTTCAAACCGAATTGTTTTTGTTTCTCCCTTACCTTTACTTAATGTGGTTCGATGACAAGGTGATCAGAAACTAGTCAATAAATGTTAATATTTTTTCTGCATTCCGTTATGGTCGTTTATTGTGTTAAATTTCATGTTTTTCCTGAAAAGGCGCCCTCTGGTGGACATTTTTTAACTAAATTTTTTTTTTCTTCGAAATTCCGTGAGTGCATCTTGTGTATAGCCCATATACAAAATTTCGTTGCATTCCGTTCACCCGTTTGAGCTGCAGGATGCCGTTTATAGGGGAAGTTTAATTATAACTACCCGGTATATATATATATATATATATATATAACCCCAAAACCCTTTCAAAATTCTAAATTCTTTTTCAATTCCCTTGTGCGTAGATTAATTACGTTGTTCGCTTTCATTTTAAGAACATAGGAGTTGATTTCGTCAGAGACTATACGATCCCTGTAAATTTGGAGATAATCCCTCTTCATTATATAAGTTTTGCAAGCCCGGAGATCCAGGCACAGCGAATCGCAGCTCGTTTGCACGGTCACATGACGATCCGTCTATGATTTGCAACTTGTTTGTCTCCGAATGGCCTGTGACGAAAATTTAGGTTCTTTAACATTTGACTAATCCACAACCGATAGCTTTGTTGCCGGGGTTCCTCAATCGGTATATTGCTAGTATTTACCGTTTGTTCATCATCCTTACCTCAGTCGTCGCTATCAATGTGGTTATGTGTCTTCTCTGCACAACCGTAGCATCGTCTTGTTGTCGAGTCACTCCGCCTAAAGTAAGTGTTACGATGATGCCAACAACCTTTTTTCTTTCAGTCTGCATACGACTATCTTACAAGTTCGTTTCAGAATGGCAGTTTTAATTCTGTACATGCAGCACTATTTATTGAAAATGTTCATGGAGATTCTCGAAATCACTTGTGTCATTTTGATGTTAGTGAAAATTAAAATCATGCATTTACTTCCACATAAAAATATTATTTTTCTATGATTCCGATATGCTGCAGGTTAAACAATTTAGATTTTTAGATACCCGATTAATCTGGAATAATATTGAAACGTTACAGCAATCTTTTCTATTTTCCTCATACCCCTCTTCACAGGTCAAGAACTGATTCAGCTGGCAGTAAGGCAGTCTAGTAGCATTTACTTACTGTTTGCGACAAAAGAAATATAAAAAGAAATAAGTAAAAATCAATGCAGCCGCTTCTGATACCATCACGCTTGTTTCCAATAAACAGAGAAATTGTTATGTAGATTTTTGCAGCTTGACTAACCATGACAATTGCAATATGGTACCTAAAGATGAAATTCTAAATGGTGTTCGTGCCCGAGAAAATAATAAACACAAACTGAAACGATGTAATACTGAACAGATTACTCTGGATAATTAGCACATGTTATGTTTTCTTTCTATAGGATGCCTGGAGTCATAAAGAAAACAAACAACTAAAGTTGAGAGGTTCAAACAAAAAGTTTAACTTATCAACCTTTATCATACAGACATAGGCTCGAGCATTTTTCGAATTTCAACTATGATGAAGATCATCCTATAGGAAACAAGGGAACAGAAAATGGCTTGTCGAAGGAAGTAAAGCGCTTAAATGCTGTTACTGTATTAGATATACAAGGGAGAGCAGTGTTATGGGAATTAAAATATATATATATCACACGCATCGGTTGCTGGACACGCATCGGTATGCCGGAGGGTAGATGTTAACCGCATGAAAGAATACCTCAAGGTAAGGAACTTTAAATGTTATGAATTAAAGTTGTTATGAATACCTGTTATGAATTAAATACTTTAATTCAAAACAGGGTCCTCTACATTCCCAAATAACTTCGATATTATATAGAAACTGCACAAAATTTACTAAATATTCTGCTTAAATTTGTTTTAAAATTAAAATTTAGGAGAATCTTTGCTGGGACATATTCAGATATTATCTGAATCTGTTTGAGAAATTTATTAAAATACACTCATGGACAAAAAAATTAGCGCACCAAGAAATAATTGCGGGATCGTAACGAAACTTACAATGAAGGTACATGTCGGGGAGATATGCAAATGATTAGAAATGCAGCGTGATTGCGCATTACGTATAGCCGGTAGAGGGCGTTGAACATCGTACTCTGTGGAGTATAAAACAGGTAACCAAAGCTTGTTTCAGTGTGCTGAATCATTTACAAAGGAAGAGCTGAGATAGACATGCCATTACGCCGTGTTCGAAGACAATATAAGCAGTTGTCGCAGTTTGAGAGGGGGAGAATCGTCGGGATGATGGAAGCTGGGTGGTCAGCTAGGCGAGTAGCTCGTCAATTAGGCCGCTCTGATTGTGTTGTGAGGAGGTGTTGGGACCAGTGGACCCGAGAGATGTCATGTACACGAAGACCAGGCTCAGGACTCCCTCGACAGACTAGTCGTCGAAAAGACCACCACATCGTAAGAAATGCACGCGTACAACCAACTGCTTCATCGGCCGCCATCCAGGCACAGGTAGCACCTTCACTAGGGGCGTCTGTGTCTTCTCGAACCATACGAAGGCGCCTGGCTGAAGGACAGTTGGTATCGCAGCGCCCATTACGTGTGCTGCCCTTGACGCCCACCCATCGACGCCTCCGTTTGGAGTTTGGGTTTTGGGGAGTCCACGATGAAACTGGACTGCAGCGGAACGGAACCAGGTCGTCTTTAGCGACGAATCCAGATTCAATCTCGGCAGGGATGGCAATCGTGTTCGTGTGTGGAGAGCCCGTGTTGAACGCTTCAATCATGCCTTTGCTGTACAGCGACACATCGCTCTCACAGCTGGTGTGATGGTATGGGGTGCCATTGCCTACAATACACGGTCACCCCTAGTATTGTTCCGTGGCACCATGACAGCCCAGCGGTATGTTCATGAAATCCTGCAACCACATGTGTTGCCACTCATGCAACGGCTCCCAGGAGCCATTTTTCAACAAGACAATGCTCGGCCTCATACGGCAAGGGTGTCACAAGACTGTCTCCGCACTGTTACTACCCTTCCTTGGCCTGCCCGATCCCCAGATTTGTCTCCAATCGAGCATGTCTGGGATCATTTGGGACGACGAGTTGGGCATCCCACGAGTTTGAAGGAACTAGAGGCAAGGTTACACCAAATATGGAACGAAATGTCTCAAGACATCATACAGAACTTGTATGACTCAATGCCCGATCGTATCGCATCGTGCATTCGCGCTAGAGGGGGTCCAACGGAGTATTAACTCCTCCGTTCTTTTGCCTTTTTCTCTGAAATAAATTATCCTTTTTCTTTGATTTTCTTATCATTTACTTATATCAAAGTAGTCATTACGTATGTAAAATTTCGTTTCATTTTGACGACTCCTTCTTGGTGCGCTAATTTTTGTGTCCATGAGTGTATATCAAATGTTATTGATTAAGAAAAATGTCAAGATATACAAAAATTATATTAACATAAATAAAAGTATTAACTTATGTAGAGTGATTGACATTGCTAATTAACAGTCAATTCAGATAAATTATTTTCTGTTATTATTAAATATTTGATCTTTATAAAATAATACTTTGGAATGATAACAAATTCAGCAGTGAAAATGCTTATCCTCTAATTCTACAAATGGCACTTCTTTCAGAATCAACAAATAAAATGTTGTAGAAATTTCAAAACGTTTCGCGTAAACTTGTTTTATAATTCGAATTTATGAGCAACTTTTCCCCGAAATACACAAAAATTAATTAATAATTGATTTTTATTGGGAACTATGCTAAACAAGGGAAATGCTATTGACAAAGGACAATGACACGATAAAATAAACTATAGAAACCTCAGAACAAAGTCTGGAGATTGACCTCTTTAATGAAAAGTTACTCTGAAGAGAAGATAATTATTTTCTTCCATGTATCAAGTATTTCACGTCTATAAAATATTAATTTTAAATGAAAAGGGATTCAATAGAGAAAAATAGTTTATTATAAATACATTTAATTAGGGCTAAAATTTTAGGTCATGATATTAAAAAGTTTATTTTCTTTAATGTCAAGAAAGATTTAATTAAAAGTAATCCATTAAATTGACATTTATACCAAGGAGAAAAGGCCTTAAAGTTTGCACATTATATTTTCATTATGAACGATCTCATGTGTTGAAATAATTAAATGCTCCGCATTTTTTAATGCATCGCAGAATGAAAATTCTTTAGTTCAGCCTTTAATTGAAATAAGTGTAGCGAAAATATTAGATGAAAAGAAATGATTTATTGTCAAAAAAATTAATAACTCTTGAAAAAATTATATTTTAAATGAAACGAAACGTAAATCATTAAAAATCATGAATGGTGCTAACAATTTTGAAAGATTTTTGACATGAATGGTGCTGTTCCTGAATTGAGATAATGTTATAAATAGAGAAAGAAGAATCTTTATGATTCTATGTATACATCTATAAGTATGTATGTTTTAAGGAACCAATATTTATTTATTCCGGTTCAGTTAAGTTAGCAAGCGTATCTTCCCTATACTATGCAATTTTCGTGGCTCTGAAAACACTACTCAACAAATTTTAACTTTTTTCTGCATCTGGCTTGTAAATGGGTGAATTTAACTAATTTTTGGGTGCTGAATTCTGTGGAATAATCAGATTCTCTCTATTACGTCACATTTATAAGGTACACAACAGTTGCGTAAAATTTTCAACAGAGAAATATTTGACAAAAATTGACCGTGTGAGATATAAACAATAATATTCATCAGTAAACAGTAATATTCAACAGTAAAAATGTTTTCGTTATTACTTAACAAAAAACTATGAATTAATACCAGCACGAAACTGTTGCACAATAAACCATAATCTTTATATTAACACTGTTATTTTTCAAAATAGGATGTCTTTCTTGACGATAGTCTTTCCTTTTATAAGATGTCTGATGATTCTCCCTAAACAGATATCAACAGCATTCACCCATCATTGCAGGGTCTCAGCACCCTTGATAACGATTTTCCATAGTAAGGATGTCTTGGTGAAAACGTTCACCCTGTTCATCACTCACAGAACCCAAATTTTCTGGAAAAAAATCTAGGCGGGAGTGCAAAAAATTAATTTTTAGTGACATTTTACAACCCATATTCTTGTAGTTGTCCAATAGACCAGTCGCTATAGAAGCATATCCATCTTCCTTCTTGTTACCTCCCAAAACCGTGAACAATAGCTCTGAAAGACGTCCAAGCAGCAAACTCCAGTTTCGTGAGCTTAGCATCGAATGTTGGGTCTTCCGAAAATTTTCTGATTTCTTGTCCAATATGTATACCCTCCTTCAGCTTTGCTTCACTCAATTTGAGAAACAGTTAAAGCAAATGTTTAAAGCCGTGGCTATTTTTATCAAGAGCTTTGACAAAGATTTTCAGCAATCCAAGTTTAATGAAGGGGATGCAAAATGATTTTACTCGGCTCACCCAGTGGTGTACAACATTTTTCTAACCAGGAACGTATTATTACCTCATAGACTATTGTTTGACTTTGTTGTGGTTCTTTGTATCTCGGTTGTCCCATAGGCACAAAAACATCAGAATTTTGTATACTCATCCTGTAAACCTAAGAGCACTATCACCACTTTTAAGTCGCACCAAATCTGCCACCCATGATCTTTATGCAGAAGGTCGTTCGCACATTATGGAAACGATTTTGTAATTTATTTTTGGTGTTTGCATTTTGAGATAAACATTTGGAAACTTCAGAATAATCGCCTTCTATTGTTTTGCTGTGATTAGAGTGCAAAATAAAAGATTTGTTTTGAAAATGACTCCTAAAATTGATAGATGGATCGAAGGTTGCGTAATGCACTTTCCGGGGAGAAATATTCGTATCAACAAATTATAAAGCGGTGTAAAAATTTCGGTTATGGCATTTCAAAAATAGGTATTTATAATATATTAAATATGAAAGGAAAAAAAAACGTCTAACTGAAAGTAAAAATGAAAACATGACCACTAAACCTCATACTAAGACTGTTCGAAAGCAGGTAAATATCAAGTAACTGAAGTCTCTGATCCTAAAAGAAAATACGCCGACTCAAAGATCCATTGCATCAAAACTAGGAATGCCTTCTGGCACTGTAAGTAAAATCATTCATAAAGATTTGAAGTTAAAAAAGATGTTTAAACCTAAAGTTCCTCTTGTTTTTCCAAAGCATATTCCTGAAAGAAAAAGAAATTGTAGAAAATTATATGAAAAACACCTAGCTGCTGAAAAAGGAAATTTGTGGTGATACTCGATGGGGCATGGGTGTATTTAAGTGACTGTAGTAAAAAAAGATCAATTTTCTATTGATCGACTGACGGCAATGACCGTACGAAATGGCTTCGTCAGTGTACAGAAAAGTTCTCAAAGGAATTCATGATAGTAGCAGGATTTTTTTACAACGGCAAATTAAAAATAAAATACTAAGAACACTGAACGGACTTTAGAAAACGGTCCAAGAGGAATGAGATAAAACTGACATGACAGTACTAAGAAAAAATTTACTTTCATGGAACATTCGAGCTAGATCTATTGTCAAGAACCAGGGCTATCCGTTAGAAGCAAATCACCGCATAAAATACGGCATTTATACATAAAACTCAACTATCAAAATCGTTTACATAAAGTGCGAACGACCTTCTGTTTTTGACTGCCGCCAGTAGATGAGCCATATTTTCATGAATTTCTATCACGGTCACTCCATGAGACAAAGGTGCTGATGGTAGTTTGTTGCCATTATGCAAAAGCATTGTTTTCAGGCTAGCTTTCGTAACTTCGTTCGCGGTGGTCGTGGGAGAAAGTCAACTTTCTCCCACCACCACACTGCCCTCTGGTGAATGTTTTGATGGTTACTTTTACAATAGAATGAATACATATAAAGTTTTCAACCTACATAGCTATTCATTTAAGCATTATTTGACCAAAATGTAAATTATAATTTACATTTCACCACTAAATTTACCATGTATGTAAAAAGAACATTCTAAAATTTTGTAAAACCCTTACGTGATAGAAAATTTCTGATAGCAAATTCGGATTCTACAAGCAAAAATCCATAAAAAATGTTTACTACAAATCAGATGCAAAATGGCTGTTGACTAGTGAAATTATTTGTAATCGAAATATCTCCGGAACTATTTATCTTAAGTTCACGGATCAAACACTTGTGATATCAAGTTAACTACAGTGATATCAATTTAAAGTACTTCTGGTGGACTATTTAACGTAGAAATACGTTCCCCAATAACGGCCCTCCGAAAAGAAAAAAATATCAGAGTCCGTCCTACGTCGCGAGTTAGTATAATTTTGGCAGCGCGTCAAACCCAGTAGCAGTAAACAGTTAAACAAAAAGTACCAAAATGCGTCAAAAAAAAAGAGGTAACCAACGATAAGTAATCCTACGTTAAAAACCCGAGGTAGTTTCGTTAGAAGAGACTACCTGAAATATCTATTTTTTTGTTTGTTTTCTGGAAGGGGAGGAGGGAATAGTTTTTAACTTGTACACTTTAATAGATAAAATATGTACAACTGTTACTGTCAACTACAATATCTCCAGTACTATTTATTGTTATTTTATGATTTTTAAACAGATAAACTTAGCTTATCAAGTCGAGTGCAATGAGTTTGTTTGCAAAATTTTTTAAAACTTTTCATTTCTTTACGCTGCTAAAGGCCACGGTGGGGGCAGGCCGCAGGTGAACACCACATGAGCCTGAGTCCCCTTCTGTATTAATAAAAAAAAAAAGGTAGCCTCTTCTAACGAAACTACCGCGGGTTATTAACGTAGGATTACTTATCTTTGCTTACCACTTTTGTATGTATACAGAGGCTGTTCGCACATTTTTTAGACGATTTATAGACGATTTATAGACGAAAACTATTTCAATTAATTTTTGGTTTTTATTAGTATTTCCCCATAAGTAATAGATAATGAAAATACACAATCAAATGCGCTTAAGTTTTAAATTATTATTAACACTAGAAAAACGGGAATTTTTTTCTTACTAAAAAGACTGAATGCCGTCATTTTGACAGTTAAAAATAAAATCAAGAGTTTAAAATAGTTAATGTTTTTTAAATGGTTAAATACTTTAAATTTTGGACTATTTCATACCAATATATAATAAATTAGTATATATTTAGATATATTTTTATGCAGGTATGCCGAGCTGTCAACCTGGTATAGTTTATCCGTAAAAATACAGAGGCTGTTCGCACATTTTTTAGACGATTTTGGTAAGCGGTAATAAAAATCGTTTGCTGCAAAAGAAATAATTGCAATTGTACTATGTTTTTAAAAGTCAAAATTATCGTCTGCGGCTTGAAATTTTTGTTTTTATTCAAAATGGCGTTTTTAACAAAGCAGTGGTTCGAAGGCTACATTTATGCTCTTTCCGAAGAGAAATATGCATATTCCGTTATCCAAAAACGATGTCAGAGTCATGGTTTTGAGATATCTAAAGCGTCGATACGTAATATCGTCAACAAGAAAGGAAAAAAACGTCAAATTGGAGCATCAAGTGGGACAAAAATTCCAAACAAGTATCCAAGGAAAAAACGGACATCTTCGACGATTGCAAAGGTACGTTGTTTAATGTTAAAAGAAAATACCTCTAGTCAAAGGACAGTTGCAAAATCATTAAAATGCTCGGTGTCCACTGTAAACAAAATGATAAACGTTGATTTAAGTCTTAAGAAAGCGAAAAAACGCAATGTGCATCGTCTTCTTCCAAATCATATCGCTGAACGCAGGACACGCTGCAGAATTCTATATGAGAAACACTTATCCAAAGAAAAATGGAAAACAATTGTCACAATAGATGAATCATGGGTGTATTTAAATGATTGCAACAAAAAAAGAGCCATTTATTATCATAAAAGGGGAGAAAAAAATTTAAGTACATGGTTCAAAGAATCGAAAGAAAGTTTTTTCTAAGGGATTCATGATTGTTGCTGGTTTTTCTTAAAATGGCAAGTTAAAAATAAAGAGAGTGGAAAAAAATGTCAAGATTAACTCCAAATACTATCAGGAAGATATTTTATCGCCAATTTTTCTGAATGAAATACCATCGCTTTACCCACAGTGCCATCAATCTGTGAGATTCCATCAGGAGAAAGCCAGCACTCACACATCAAAATCCACTGTAAATTTCCTAAAAGAAATGGAGCAAAAAACTGGTATCAAGGCCATACCCTTCACTGATATCCCTACTAAATCTCCCGATGTATCACCTATGGATTTTTGTGCTTTTGGACTTTTAAAATCTGCATTATCCAAACGTCGTCCCAAAACCCTTACAGGACTCTGGAAAGCTGTTCAGGAGGAATGGGATAGAATACCTCTTCTGACACTTCAAAAGGCATTATTATCCTGGAAATTGCAGTGTCGAAAGATAGTTCAGAATAAGGGATGTCAAATAGAACATTTAAAACACAAGAATTTTATGTAATTTAGTTTTGTGAATACAATATACATCGTCTAAAAAATGTGTGAACAGCCTCTGTATATGTATCTATGTGTTATGTATATATGTATCTATATATATGTATGTCAAATTTTGACGCATTTTTTGTGCGCATATGATAGTTTGTCCTGATAGTTTGGTGCGCTGCCAAAATTCTAACTCGCGAGGTACAGACGGACGGTTTTAGCGTCTGAAATTTTGCTTTTCGGAGGACCATTATGGAGGAACGTAATCCTACTTTAACACACGCACATATGTCAATCAGCAGGTATTAATGAAGGATCCTCACAAAGTTTGAAATTGCTTTCATATTTATAACTGTTCTGCACAAACATAACCAAAATAAATAAATTACTATAACCAAAATATTTTATCTAAAGGAACATTTAAATTTAAACAATAAATAGCGTATATATACAGGCTGTAAAATTAAATTTATATAATAATGTTATGTATTTTTTGGCATAATAGCGTACTAAAATAAAGTCACTTATAATTTAAGCAATTGATTTGCATGCAAGAAAATTTAAACTTCACTAGTTTATCACTTTAAGTGAATTGTAAATTTTCATCTATTATGTAATGATATTGACTTTTTTTTTAAAACAAATTTCTTCTTGTCTATATCGTTGTATGTTAAATTTTAAATTTACAGCAGATATTAAGCATTATTTTAGGATTTCAAGTACCGTAAAATCTCGACTATAATTCGCACCCGAGTACAATAAGCATGCTTGATTTTGCGAGAAATTTTCAGAAAAAATTAAAATTCGACTACAATACGCACCCATAACTTTTCAATATTTTATTTAAAAATTTCACAAATATTTATAAACATGAATAAAATTTGTAATAAAAAGAAACGAAAACGTCAAATTCGGTAGAAAAAAGCCTAAATTGTTAAATCAAAACAAACATTACTGTCAAATTATCAGTCTTAATCACTTTCACTAGAATACAGCTCATCTATTGTTGTTTCGTCCATGCCACAATTATTCTTGCCGTCGTAGTATATATCGCTATCATCATTCTCACTTGACGATACGAAATGTGAGTTCCGTTTGTTTAAAAGGAATGCCTGCTTAGTAAACGGGTGGATGAATCACGGAGTGCAGATGCACACGCACCCGTGTTGTGCCAATGTCTTACAGCTGCTGTACGTTCAGTTATCCAATGTTTAAAACTACGTTTTTTTTATACGCGAGTATAATACGCACCCTCAATTTTGCGAACTAAAATGTGAAAAAAAAGTGCGTATTATATACGAGATTTCACGGTAAATAAAATCGGACAGAAGAAAAAAAAAGAAAAATCTGTAAGAAAAATTAATAAAATCTGTAAAAAAATATGCTCATTGCGATTCTCACAGATACATTTTCTTTTATATTTAGTTTAGCTTTTATATTGAGTTTTGTATTGACTATTGATCTGAATATAATATCACATTCACCTCCTACTATGGAACGAAACGTTTATTTATGTCCCAGTTTTTTGACAGAGAGGAAACTTGTAAAAGCACCATTTTATGAAGTATAAAAAACAACTTCGAACAAAAAAGTATTCGAATAAAAGTGATTTGTGTTTTATAGCCTCTATTTTGTCGCGAGTGTTCAGCGGTTATCGATTCAAAAAGCATTTAATTGATTCTTGAGTCGATGGGACAACGACCATAAATTTCCTTCCCGGGATTTTAAAGCATGGGAATCTACAATTCTCTCTTATTTCTCGATAACAGGAACGGAAAAATATTCTGAAGTAATAGTCACAAATCAAACAGGATTTTACGACCGATCATTCCAATGTAACATTTTCAGAATAAATCTGGGTAACATTTGTATTTGATTGTGATATCTCTTCGTATGAAACAGTATGAGACGAAATGCTGTAACAATAGCATGATCGTTAAATTTTAATTTACTTGAAAATTAATATGGGAGAAATAGCTAAATAAGTTTTTCTCTAAAAATATCAATATTAAATTTACATTATTATATTGCAGATTCCGTACTGTAACTTAATAGTTTTGAAATAAAAAGTTACCACAAAAATTTGAAAATATTAATTTTATCCTGGAATTAGTGTCCTTGTTTTCGCAGTCAGAAAGGATTCCCTCGGGTGTTTGGTTTATGCAATATTTTTCAGTGTATAATTACTTATATAATTAGTGGGAAATGTATTTGTTTTTTAATTGAGTTTTTCTGGCTGTTTTCGGAATATTTGGTGAAAAATTTCTTTAATATTTCTCTTTTTGAAAATTCTTAATTAATTTTGTATTTATTATGTCAGATTTCAGTGCAGAGGCATATTCAAACTCAACAATTTTTCGACCATCCTGTTTTAAGTGAATAGAGTCAGACATCATCCTTGAAATAAGCCGACTTAATATGAACCTTCTAATGCATGCAACAGCCTCAAATTCCACTTAAAGGCTATACATTGATAGTTATTACAAATGTGTGTTGTTGTTTTTTCACTAGCAACGCAAGTTACTGGGTACAGATGAGTTTTACAACATGCAATAGTGTAGAAATTGCGCTGCCCATAAATCTAGATATGTTTAAGGTGACTGCCTACGTTCGGAGCCAATTTTTTTTAAAAATTGTTTTTTTAAGGATTTTTTGGTATTTTATGGTAAAATAGCATTTAAAAATAAGAAATAAAAAAAACTTGCCTGTAAATACCATACTTTTTTATAAATTGGTCAATTTGAAGTAATTTTTAATAAAATTTAGATAAACGCCTATCACTCTGCACAAAATTCTAATGCTACTATTTTAATTTCCTTCTCACACATGATACATATAACAGTTATCTTCAAAATGACCCCCAATCTAAGAGAAATTTTAAAATGCAAAAATAATACAGACAATTTTATGTTCGAATATGAAAAATTTCCCCAATTCGTCATTCCTTTCCTTATAAAAACAGCCCCAAACAAAAAACTATTTATTATACATCAATTATAGTGCGTCATTTCATCAACAATAGCATCTAAAACATTTCCTGAAAATTTTATCAAATTATATGCATTATTATGTGAGATATGATAACGGTAGAGATTTGTGCTAAAAAACATAATTCCGAGAAAAAAGCATTTTAAGTTGTGTGTCACTTCAATTTTGTATGAGACGATGTTTTTAAAAATAGCTATAACTCTGCTTCTAATTAATGTAGAATGAAAATCAAAACGGTTTTGAAAAGAGAAAAGATTGAATTACATATTCTTGCAAAAAATAAAATTGACCAAAATAGTCAAAAAATGGCATTTTCAACGTAGGCAGTCGCCTAACTTATGCGAGTTTCGACTGATGTTACAAAAATGTATTTACAATTGAGGGGGAATATACAGCTTGTATTCCAGGTGAACTCGCAAGAAACAATAACTCTCAACCAAAATCTCGCTCACATTAAGCAAAATTTCGTCTACCACGTTCAGCGCTTCCTTCAACTGTTAGAAAGAACGGCTCCTACAACTATTCCTCGGCCCACGTACTTTGGGCTCGGATGAAGATCTCGTCTGTTTTGTTACCTCATGTACGTTTTTCGCTGATGGCAATTGTTATCCTCAAATTAAAATACGCATTTCTTCCAAAATTGGCTTAAATCATTTAAGCTTCCTTTTGAGACCAAGTAGAAATGGCACGTGACTTTTCTACATGGGGAGGAAACAAGGGACTTACAAGGGATTTATAAAAGTTCTAAACAGGAAGATAATGTCAAGAAGTATTGATAAGTAGCATTAAAAAAGCAATAACACAAAATATATTTAATAAAGATTTATTTCCTTTTAAAAAGACATTCTTTATAACTATTAAATATATATATATATATTATACACATTCTTTATGATTTTATTTTATTACATATGTTATCATCTATAAATTGCGAACAAATCTTTTCATTTACAGAAACATTTACGATTTTATCAGGTGTTAAAATATTATACTAGAACTTTAGACTTCAGACTATAATTGCGCGCAAGGAATACCACTCTTTTATCTTCGAGAGCAGTTTTCTAGCTAATGAATAATCCCGGTGAGATTAAGCACTCACATTTTTCAAGTATCATTTGTTACAACCTTTTATCCAAGTGTTATGATTATTTACGCTATATAATGATCTTTTCTCTTATTCTTTCTTCTATAGGTCTTTTAATATGAACATTTATTTTACATTCAACCGTAAATAAGTTATCACAATCCTTATCCTTCTGTTGAGATATTTGAAATCGTGTTAGAAGTAGATGGGCATCAAATAGTTTATCGTTCAAGAGAGGTAATTTAATATGATAATCCTTCTACAGTTGCTGTATTTCCGAGAACGTAAACCTTTTTAATTCTTCACTGAACAGTATGGAATAATGAAGCATCTGTTAATTAATTGCCTGTTGCTAACAAATTTAAAACTAATACATATCCATTATGAATAAAACTGGTGAGTTCCTTATAACGCACAAATATGTATGGGGCAATTTTATACGTGTTAGATAGATAAATCTTATCTGAGTGAATTAATTTTGTTTGAGTAATTAATTCTATTGTGGGAATAAGTTCTTAACAACTCTGTAACAACTAATGCGCTTATCTATTCATGACCTGATTCCATTATAGTTATTACAGACTATGCAACTGTACGAAAAACGTTGAAACATAATTCCACAGATACCATGAAAGTCAGTAACTTATAACTAAACATGGGACAACGTTGCTAGATTTCTAAAATATTGCTGCTATTGAAAATGTTGAATATATTATGACTATTGTTATTTAACTGATTTCTCAGTGAATGCACTAACTAATTTTCTACATATGTGACATCTGAAGTACGAATACCCGTCTGTAAATATCATTTTCTCTCGGAGAGATGCATAAACAAATAACAAAACTGGTAAATACGAATCAAACAGTTGTTCGCATGGACGCAAAAATTCTCTAATTGAGTTAAAAGTTTATACTTGTTTGAGAGTATTCGTTTTGTTGAATTTTGTTTTGAAAACGTATTCAGCCCAAAATAATGTTTCTTAATATTTCTGATCTTCAAGGTTTAGGAAATTACTATCCTTAAAAGTATTTTCTGGATCTGGAAATAAATCTGTGTCTGCTTATTTTCTTATGTGGATAAACTCTCGTAAATTCTTACACTTTGTATTTATTTTGTAGTTACGCATATCTGTATATTAATACATTCAAGCCCGTTGATAGTTACTAGGGAGCTGCGATTTAACACAAAAGATATCAATCTTTTTTCCTTCCTAAAAAAACACTCGGTGTAAAATCTAGAAATCATATATTTACAATTGAGGCAAAAATAGCAGAAGGAATTTTGGAAAAAATGCTAAAAAAATTTGATGTTGAAAAATTTTAATATTATATATAGAAAAATGATCTACTTTGCATAAATCGAAAGAAAGGAAACGTTATACTAATATGTACCAGGGGTAGCATTTTAGTTTCGGTATACGTTTCCCTCTAGAAAAAAAATCTTCAAATATCCCTATAAAAATACATAACGAGATAAAATTTGCAGTTTTATTGAGATGTTTTCCTACTCTTACTTCACTGCTGGAAAGAGGATAGTGCATTCTCTGCCAGACAAAGCTTCTGAAAACTGACAGACGAATACATATGCTAATAAGTCGTATTCTGGGCCTTGGATCCTTGAAGTATCTAATATTGAACCGATATTCTAGAAACCTGAACCGCTGCACCACGAAACAGAAGGACATGAATATTTCAGATTTTTATATAGTAGTCAATCACTGCAATATATCATACGTTAAAAAAGGGTGTAATGTTATGTTTCAGGCACGATGCGTATCCAAATTGTTTATTGTAACTAACTGAAGAAGCATTTCCATGGAACTCTACCGCCGATTCAAGATGAAAGTAAGCATCCGATTTTATTCAGCAAATGACCTTTCTATTAAGAGATAAAATTGAAGGATGCTTCGAGCCATCTGATCAAAGATCGTACGAACAACATAAATGAAAATTCAGCGAGTGTTCATTTCCCCAAAATGAGACAATGTAGTAAATCAGGTCAAAGTGATACATGATTTCTCGATTGGGAAGTTAACTGATTAAACATTTGATGATTGACATTTTTATTGCTTCAACAACTTTCGAAACTCTGGATAAAATGGAAATCGTGACAAAAATTAATACCATGGAAAAATCGTGGTAGTTTCAAATTGCTTAAAAACTTTGCCTGAAAATATGTTGCCCATAAGACAATTCATATACGGGCAAAAAATCTTCAGCTAAATAATCCATTTACTATTATATACAAATTACGATAAGATATATTGATGCTCACCGCACAAAGCTATAAGAGCGCGAACATCTAAGTCAATAGCATTATTTAAAAACTGTAATACTGTGAGTAACACACTGTCATTTTGTTTCCAGTTAAAGTTTGCCCAATATGTGTCAGTGAAATATTTTTGAAGGTGATATCTCACAAGTTAATGGCCTCCCATTTAGTTGACTTCCGAATCATAGCACTGATGGCTATAAATTTTCCGGTCGGAGAATTTCGTAAGCAGACTGATATATGTCTTATTCCTATGCAACGATATATGAAAATTTACTCTGGTGAATCCTATAAGCTTAAAGCCACAAATCAACTAGACGTTTACTAACAAATTACGGTTATAGTTAAGAGAAAGGTTAATTTGTTTAATTCTTTAATCTTTCCCATTTGAAGTCAATAAATTTAAACTGAAACTTATGGATTTATGAGATGTATTTTAATACTTTAAAATGCAATTAAATTTTGCTTAAGATATTTCTAGAACAAAGAAATATTACATTAATAACGTCGAAAATGTTATTTCCTTTTATTTTGATTGTAAAAAATCTTTATACTATAATGAATTTTTGGAAATATGCAATGTGACAAATGTAAGTTTACAAACACGTATATATCCATATATAATACAAAATTTTAGGTTAACGAAAAACAAGAGTAAGTTTTATGAAAAAAAAACTTAAAATATTTTTATTCTCTCCATATGACACCAGCAATAGCGAAATACAAAACCTTCCATAAACACATTGTAAAAGTTTAAAAATAGAGTTTCAGTTCAGTCTGACGCGTCTTTTTGAAGGCGTGAAGTGTCTTTAAGATAAGATTTATGCCTAATTTTTATAGAAACCTTTTGGTTTTCAAAAACTTCCTGGTTTAAAATCTGTCAAATATATCTTATAGTAGTGAGAAGTTTCATGAAATATCTTGATGCACTAGGTGATGTTCTAAATAAGGTTTCTAGTGATACTTTATAGACAGTATTTTCACGTGACAACAAAATGCTATACCCGTCAAAAATAAAAAAATGCCAGACTCTGAAATATCTCTGAATAATGTACCAAAGTCAGGAAAATATTTAAGAAAAATAAAAGAAAGGGACTTTTTCTTATATTTAAGTACAACATTTAAGGGAAAAGGACTAAAGGAAGTATACATAAATGCATAGCCTTTGTCTAGTAAGTTCCAGTTTCATATCCTTTCACAAATTTTGAACACGAACACGAAAACAAAAAACAAACAAACAAACACACATACACACACACAGGTGACCATAATTAACACACACACACACGGGTAACCATAAGTAACACACCCCTACTCTGGCCTCTCTATATATTGAACTACTCTGTGTATAAACGTCATATTTTATACACATGCTATTCCCGATCTCTTGAATAGTATGTGTACAAAATTTAAAGCTTATACACTGAGTAGTTCAATATAGAATTTGGAGTAGGGGTGTTTTAATTATGGTCGCCCGGTATATATAATATTGTTACAAATTTTGCGAGTCTATGACAATCTCGCCAAATATGAGAGTAATCGCCAAATTGTCGATGGATTTGAAGACTTATTTTGGTTGCCAAATTTGGCGATATATTGCCAAATTTGACGATATGGCGCCAAATGGTCGACAACCTTCTAGGCCTTTCTGGAATGTTCCAGTTATTTCTAGCTGGCCTCCGATAGGGGGCGCTTTGGAAGTCTATAAATATACCTGAGATTGGCATTGGAACTCAGTGTGCTTCACCTTTAATACCAATGTTGCAACGTATTTTCATTATTTCAATGAACTAACGGAAAGTAGACCATTAACACGTAACCTAACTTAAGAGCACCTATCTTGATAACTCATCGAATTCAGTACGGGAGTTACAAAGAAAAGTTAGGCACTCCGAAAATGAATTCTATCGGATTGACTGGACTGGAAGTCAGTGTTCTTTTGTGCTGAGAATTGAATGTATTGAAAGTTCATTCGGCTTATATTGTATTGAAGACTCTGTTATCCTGACATGTGTTTTTAGAGTTTTCTGTTGTATAGAAGACAGTTTTTACGTGTTTTCTGTTAGTATTTGTGTATGCGCCAGAAGAATTTACAGAATAATAAATTTTATTTTGTGTGCACTTTCTGAAGACAATTTATTCAATCTCATCGAACCCAAAAAACGGAACAATGTATTAGCATACATACGTACTTAAACAAACACACACACATATGTACATATAGTTTATTCATTTAATAAAAATATTTATGACTGTTTCCTGCACAGATCAGGTTATTTTACTTCAAATATTTTGTTAAAGAAAATACATTCATAAAAACAATAATATTTGTCACACAAACATTTATGACTCTGAATGCCTTTTGAAAAGCTGTCTAAAGGTAGTAAAAATAAAATATCTCATACACTAACATACGCGGAAAGTATGTAAAGACGAGAGGAATTTCATTTTTACTTTTTCACAATTCTTTTGAAGTGGTGCTTGATCGAAATACCAGTAAGATATATAAAATGTCCAATAACAACTAGCTTCCCTATAAGTCGTTTTTCAGATGTGTTTTCTCTTTAAAATGGTCGTCAAAACATGTTGAATATAAAGTTTTTAAAAAATGTTTACTTAAAATATCACAAAAATGTTTTTCTGGATACTGTAGGATTTCTTTACAGCCTTCTCTCTAAAATGTGGTGAATGTTATTTCGACATTTAACAGTCAAAGGAAGAGTAATAAACTTTCCCGGTCTTGTCATTTGTGTTTTTGAAAGGACGTGAAAAATATGTATTAAAAATACATGGATTACTTACATGACATGTATTTTACATCTTCATTTGACAGGATGCCTCGAGGATTACGGTTTATTAAGGATAAAAATAAACTAAACTGAGTCATTTGTAAATAATGACTACATTTACGAAAACTGAGGTGTTCTTAACTATGTAATCCTCCTAAGTAGAAAGCTTATCATTTACATAGTATTTTTCACAGTGTCAGTGGTTCATTAGATATGTAATATTTGTGTAATACAGTTATAATAAAAAAATTATTAGACTTTGTAAATCCAACTTATAAGAACACTAGGTTTTGTGATTT
The DNA here is from genome assembly GCA_907164885.2 of Dolomedes plantarius. NCBI lineage: Eukaryota > Metazoa > Arthropoda > Arachnida > Araneae > Dolomedidae > Dolomedes > Dolomedes plantarius. The sequence goes on from OU015500.1 coordinate 60,842,474, forward strand.
AAGTGTAACAAAATTGTTATAGTGAAAGACTGCAACGCATGCTTCTGCAGTTAAATTGAAGTAGTGACAAAGTTTGAAACCTCAGGTAAGCTGTAAAAAGGGCAAAAAAATTTAATTTCAAAATAAGCACCGGACTCGTACCAGTGGTCACACCCCTTTCAAGTATTTGACAACCCGAAATGGGAACCTGAAGATATCTTTAGCCCAACGATGTGTCATCCTCTCGATGACATAGTAAAAACAGACGTAGGTTCGATTTTCCTTTAGCCACGGTTAATTGGCAATTATGATTCACGTAGTGACAGGAACATTCAAGATGAACTGCAGATGCTGAAAAAGGTAGTGGTTTCAAAAGCCGACGGCTGGTGAAAATATTATTATAAAATATAGGGAACGTATATCTAGTGCTGGATCCCTGTATTGGGCCGATTTAAGAAGCTAAAGGGCTTTAATATTGGGAGACACGAATATTTAAATATACAAAACTTAAGTCAGCGTGACATTTTTTTATGCCAGAACTCGGGGAATCTCTTCCTCCATTTCCTCTTGTCAAGTCGAGTCATTAAAAAGATAAGTTTGTGAGAGAAGTAACTTATTTTTACATTACTATGCAAATGGTTACGTTCGATTTCGGTTTTAACAACGATTTCGGTTTTTAAATTGGAGTCTGTAGGTTCAAATTGCATGATTTGAAGCTGGCGAATGCGGTTGCATAGTGTGGATATGTTTAATAGCAGAGATTTTTGACTTTTATGCATGGAAAGTTAGCTACTGGTGTAGACTGCTTACAATTCATAATTGGCGATGTTGTACTCTTCGTTCCAAACAGAGGATCCTCCTCATTAATTCCAAAATTCTTTTAATAAATGAACTGTCTCCGCAGAAACAATTGGACATAGATAATTATTTCGGGCATGCAGCACAACTATTGACCGCAACTTTTATCATATCTTAAATTCCAATAGAGGTAATTTTCTGAATACTATTGAGGTGATTTGATGGAGAGATAAATTTTGCAGAAGCTAAATTGAAGCTGGTACTACAAATAACATGTTT
>OU015500.1:60848529-61023529 GCA_907164885.2 Dolomedes plantarius
ACTTCAAATTGACCAATTTTTAAAAAGTATGGTATTTACAGGAAAGTTATTTTTTATTTTTTATTTTTAAATGCTGTTTTACCATATAAGACCAAAAAACCCTTAATTTTTTTTTTTTTTTTAAAGTTGGCTCCGAACCTTGATACTTATCTAAATTTACGTCACCTGTTTTCTTGAACCAGAGAAATTTTTAAGAACTTATTATTTGATATTTGATGCTTATTTTAGTTCATAATTTTGTTTTCTTGAAGAAAAACTGTTTTGAAGATTACTTATTTTGATGCATATTTTGAGAATCAATATTTTATTATTGATTTGGTATTTGAAGAAATTTCGATTTGAAATTTTATTTTCTACTTTTGAATTTGAGTAACTACGTATTATAGTTATTGATTTTGGTTTTGAATATTTGTATATTTTTGTACGATAATTGTTTGAATCTATATAGTTATGGCTACTCTCTATATAGATTCAAACAATATTCAATTGCAATATTGGGGTAAACAAAATTACCCCAATATTGCAAAATCCTTAAAAATTGGTAGTACGAATCAAATAAAGGTTTTACATCATTTAATTTTTGGTACAGATGGCGACAGACAAAATCGCGTCACATTACGTAAATTTACAGGTTTCAAACAGCCATTCGCGTTGGAAGAAACGAAACAGAAAATACTTAAAGAGTTTTCACTTAAGGACTTGAATTCTATTTGTAATCTACTTCAGTTAGAATTTTCAACTGACCCAGATAAATGCGCTAATACCATTCTTATGAGTCTTAGTGATTTATCGTTATTAAAAGCAGAATTTTCAGATCTTTCGGAATGCGAAGTAAATGATGATTCACTTCCGGTTGAAAGTTTATCCCAAACTAAGAACGTCGTAGTGGAAAATAGTACTCCCTTCCCTCCCACCACTGACACAAAAGAGGAATCTTCGAATAAGCAAAACACGCACATTTCCTTTGGTGAATCAAAGTTTATTGCCTTCAGTTGAAACTGCGAGTCTCTATTTCCAGTTATTTAGTCTCAAAGACGTTGTTGATTTAATAAAACCTTTTTCGTCTCGTGATAATTACAGTATTGAGAATTTTATATCTGACGTTGAAGAAATTTTTTGTTTATATCTGATAAACAATCCAATTCACCAAATTACTTTTGTTAGAAAATGCTTGACTGGTCCCGCTCAAACTTTAATTTGGTCTATTCGTGAACTTGCAAATTGGGAACAATTGAAGCACCATTTGTTAGACGAATTTTCGGACAAAATTAACAGTATTCAGTTACATAAATTAATGGAATCTCGACGTATGAAACCGCTTTAAACCCTACAAGAATATTTCTTAGCTATGAGAGATTTGGCATACAAAGGTTCTCTCGATGATTCCTCTCTGTTTGAGTATGTCATAAACGGAATTCCTAATTCAACAAACAATAAAAGTATTCTTTACGGTTGTAAATACATCCCTGAATTTAAAGAAAACTTGAAAATTTACGAGAAAATTTTTAACAGTTCACAACATTTCAGACAAAATAATCAGAAAAAATTTGATGCTTCCAACCTCAATGTGAAAGTCGATAATACACGTAGCTCAAATACACAACCAGTATGTTATTCCTGTGGCTTGAGAGGTCATAAAAGCAACCAATGTTTGAATAAGTCACATGGTAAGCAATGCTACGGATGTAAAAGTTTTGGTCATGTTCATGCTAATTGCCCCTAAAATTATCGAAATTCTAAACCAAAACCTGATTTTCAAAAACCTATTCCTGATAAAACTGTAAATGAGCTTTCTCCTGAAACTTTATCGAAAAATCCCATGCATGTTGACATACAACTTGCAGGAATTCAACTGACAGCACTCTGCGACACTAGGTCACAGGCAACTCTTATTAATGAGAAAGCCTATCGAAGAATTGGTTCGCCACCATTGCAGCCCACCAGCATTCCCTTTTCAGGAATTGGCCGAAAGCAAGTTCACAGCATCGGTTTCTTTCAGGATTCCGTCGAAATTCAAAACATCACTTTACCTGTTAAAATACGTACATGTCCTAAAAGTTGACTTGTTTCCTTTTGATGTGATTATAGGAATCGACTTTTTACTGCAAACCCAATTTACATTTGATAAAGACGGTATTTGTTTATGCAATACTCCTAATAATAACATCTTCGTTAATATTGCTAATGTTCCTGATGACCAAGCTTTTCCATTTGATCTTGTACACATTTTGAAATCTGAAAATCGTAAGGAAGTTCAAAATATCGTTACTCTCTACAAAACCCATAAAGTTCAATACACTGAAATTAAGATGACTATTTTATTACAAGATGAACTCCCCTTAGCTCAACGTTCTCGACGACTCCCTTTTGCGGAACAGAAAATTGTAGAAAAACAAATTCAAGATCAGGGCCAATTAGGCATGTCTGAAAAACCTCTCACATCTACTCAAGATAAGATTTCTAGGGTAGAGAAAATAAATATTCCAATTGATTTTGAATGTGATGATGATGATGATGGAAAATATTTAGATGATGCTGATGCCAATGATTCAGATTTGCTTCATGATTGTGATGATGATAATGCTTTTGATATTGGAGCTATCAAGGCAACTCTTGAACCAAAAGTATTTGGTGCCGATGATGATGCCCTTGAGAATGAATCCGTGAAAAGTGAAAAGGTTGAACCAAAATTTCAAGTTATTGAAGCTCCCAAACCCCCTGAACAAATAGCAGCTTTTAAACAATTGTAAAACATTCTTTCACAAAACCCAGTTCTTCCTGTTTTTCAACAAGGATACACATTAGAACTCCACACTGATGCCAGCTCCTTAGGTTTTGGCGTTGTGCTCTTGCAACAATCAGATGATGGACAGTTTCATCCTATTCATTATTTTAGCCGTAAAACTACAGTTGAACAAGAAAAATAACATAGTTATGAACTGGAAGTTCTCTCCGTCATTGAAGCGCTAAAGAAATATCGACTCTACTTGTTAGGAACAAAATTTAAAATTATCACCTATTGTGATGCTTTCCAGAAAACGATGCACAAAAAGACCTACCAGCTAAAATTGCTCGATGGGCATTGATGTTAGAGGACTTTGATTATGAAATTTGTCATCGACCCGGTAGACAGATGAGACATGTTGACGCTTTAACTCGTAACCCCATTCTTGTAAATAATATCACTCAAAAGGAGAAAAATGCCCAAGATCAGGATGAATTTATATCTCAAATGAAATCTATGCTTACCTTCCGATGAACTTTTTGTTAAAAACTGAATTCTTTATAAACTTCATCAGGATGCTGAACTTTTAGTAGTCCCACAAATGATGCAGAAAGAAATAGTGTTAAACGCCCATTCACAAGGTCATTTTGCTTCACAAAAAACCGAATTAATTGTTTCTCATGAATTTTCCATCCCTCAACTTAAGAAATTGGTTCAAGAAATTATTTCAAATTGTATTCCTTGCATTTTGTCCTCGCGAAAATCTGGAAAACAGGAAGAAAACATACGACAATATAAGAAACGGCGTAAACCAGCTTGTAAATACAAGATCGGTCACACAGTGGCAATAGAACGAACTCAATTTTGAACTGGATTAAAGCTCCGACCAAAGTTCTTCGGGCCATACGAGATCATGAACATCAACCCCAACGATCGTTACGAAGTTCGAAAGTTAGGACATCACGGAGGTTCAATCATAACGCCAACTGCAGCAGATAACATGAAACAGTGGTGCAGAAACTGAACACCCATACCAATGTGATGAACATTGCTTTTTAATTTTTTTTCCTTTTTCTGCTTGCTTTTTCTTTACCTTTTCAGACTTATTGTTTACCCCAACCCAGCCGCGGACGTATGGAACTTCACGACGACCGTGTGAGTTCGCGTTGGCAACACCAGTGGACAACTTCCACTCCTCACTACTGCATCACGAAGCACGTTACGTGCGAACACTACTATTGACTGAGAGAGAATACTGAGCGGATGTGCTCCGCAAGCTTCCGATTTTGAGCCAAATAGCTCTCTTGATGCTTTTCGTTTTTTTATTTATTTCATCCAAATGTTCTTTTATGTAAAGATTGTCTCGTCTCATTAAATATTGAAAATGATTAACGTCTATTCACTTCTAAATGATAGTGCTTCAGCATATATATATATATATACATACATATATATATATATATATATATATATATATATATATATATATATATATATATATATATATATATATATATATATATATATATATATATATATATATATATATATATATATATAATTGATTATTTAACCTCTATTCTTCAGTAGTTCAAGGTGTGTTATATTTGCATGTATATCTCAAAATCATAGAAAAAAATTAAATATCACAGAATTGAGACACATTTGAATTATGCTGAAGCACTATTCTTCAAAGGAGTTTTTGAAAACATAGATTTCTGACCTCAAAAGTTAATTCTTTTTAATATAATTACATACTAAACTAGTTTTATGAAATATATTTATCTTTCTATTATAATGTCATTCTTAAAGTTTCTCATCCTCATATTTTGGTAAATTTCGAATGAGGAAAAAATAAATATTTAAGCAGGGAATTTTTTATTGTTGACATATTTCTAGACAACGATTGCATCTCAAAATTTAATGCACCTTTAAAAGACATTCTACTCTACGAGTTCTCAAAATTAAATAGAAATTCTTATAATTTATGAAAAAAAATTAGCTTACATTTTCATAAGCAGCTATTATTAACGAAATCAGATATACGAATTTTCTAGTAACATACAATTATATTTCATTTGAACACTGTGTACCTGTTAATGAATTCATAATTCTGGGAATGAAAAAACAATTTTCTTTTCAAATACCAATTTAAAGTAGTGAATATTTTTATGATTTATAGCTAACTTTCTTGTTTAATTGTTTTAGATGAAGCTTTTGTTAGAATTTCAAGCAATTTTTTATAAATAATTCATATGTAAATATCTTGCGTAATGTAATGAACAAATATGCTCCTGTAGTGCGAATGAACTGTTTCATTAAAAAATTTGAGAGCAAATTTAATTTGCAGTAAATCCTCCAAAATTAAATTTCAGAATATATGATTTAAATAAATAATCAAAAGTTTTAATTTATTTGTTGAGCACAAAAAATATTACGGTCTTAATTACTTTTAAGGATTACAAAACAAAATAATGAACGAGATAAGATAAAATTGCTTAGCTTATTCTTCATAAAAAATTAGAAAACATTTGAAAAACTGTTTTGAACTAACTCGAGAGAATTTGTATCTATGGAAAAAATGTGTAGTATCCTCAATTAAATTTTATTTGCGAGAGAAGAATTTTAATTGAAATATAACGTGAAAAAAGTTTCAGAATTAAATCTTTTTGAGAATAATTTCTTAAAATATTTTCTCAGTTTCCATTTATCGAATGCCTGATTATCTAATAATTTAGATTTGGATATTAAAATTCTACGAGTAGGTGTATCAAAATGTAAAAATATATTGTTTACAAAGAAAAAGAAAGTTTTTTTTAAAAGTTAACTAGTCCCACTATATAAGGTAGGATCAATTATACTGTTATCAACAAATTTACCCAGATTCAAAGTCACTTTACTAGCTCAAAAAAAAAAAAAAACATTGCATAGACAAATATAGATATTTAAGTTTTGTGAAAAATACTCGTAATAATAAACGTGCACAGTTATCCTGTTTTCCTACATCTATTGTTGCTTATCAACGTTTATGGCGTGTCTACTAACAATTACAAGTATGGGTGGTAGGTAACTAACTGGACCCTGAAAACTGGGGATGGGTATTGAAAGATAACGGTTTTGAGCCAATTCAGACTTCCTGCTCCAGAAAAACCTCTCAATTCTATATTTTGCAATTGCAAAAAAGGTTGTAATTATAACTGTGGCTGTAAAAAAGTCCGATTGTTTTGTTCACAAGAATGTAGTAAATGCCAAGGCCAGTCTTGCTCCAGTGTGGAATCAAATACAGCAGATGATGAGGCTTATGATATCAATAAAGATATATCTGATCCATCTTTTTTCTTAGAGCAATCTATAGAAATATAGGGACAAGGGGAAGAAGAATAAAGCGAAGAATATCATAAACACTGTTGAAGAATTTGAGGATTATTTAGATGACAGTTGAAGAAGAATTTGAAGATTAATCATAACACATTTTTTTAAAAATAACTAGAAAACTAGAATAACTAGAATAACTAGAATATGGTAAAATATTTTTATTAAAATAGATATAAGAAAACCTCTTTTGTACAGAAATGCATGATTTACAAACTTTGTATAAACTTTTTTTCGATAAGACTTACCGTTTAAAAGATATTTAAAAAAAACCGATTTTTCGTCTTTTTACCTTTCATAAAATTTTTAGCCGAAGTACGATCGATGGGGACTTTTGACATTTTATTTATAAGGATCTTTTTAAGGTCAGTACCAATTTTCAGCTTTATGCCAGTTTTTCCGAAATTTCAATTATTTTTTTGTTTATTTTGACTGGACTACTTATGGACTTTCTATATTACAGATTTTAAAGTGCATATTCCCAACGTAGACTGAAGAGCATTCAGTGGACTATATCGGGACCCGAGCTACTAGGATGCATCGGGCATTACGTGACATAATATACCAATATTTTAATCACTGAAGTTTTGTACTTTGATCAATCTTAAGCCCTTCCCAATTAAAAGAAACATTTTCGAGCGTGGTTTGTTTTACATGACAATTAGGGGACCGTCTCCACTGCGATGCAGATAGATATTGAAAGATGAAGGAATTTTTGGCTGGTAACAATCGCTCAGAGCATATTATGAAGCCGAAGGCTGCCTTTTTCTCTTTTTATGCAAAAATAATTACGTTCTTGTGTTCTGATCCTCTGTTGTATATTGGAAATAGACCACCTCCACCTCCTCGTGATGGCCAGGGACACATACAGTTCTGAAGAGGACAGATAAAAGAGCTGGAGAAACAACTAGAGAAAGAAGCAACAACGTCATATGCAGAAGTGTCAAAGAAGAGAGAAAAGACAAGATCGAGATCAAGGAAGAGGCAAGATAAGGACCACCATGTAGTAACAATATGCCCGTATAGAAAAGATCAAAATTCGGATAATACTAGAGGGCATATTTAGCAGAGTATAATTCCGAGCAAAATGAAAGTGGATGTGACTATGTGCCGTAAAATAAGTAGAGGTGGGATAATAATAGGGATGGAAAGAGAAGAGGATATAGAAAAATCATGGAGGAGATCAACTCGAGGGAGGATCTGAAAAGGGACGACAAGGAGGAAGTGGTCCCCAAGAAACAACCGCAGATAACTAAATACAACGTGCAAAACGAGTATGAAGATGAGGAGATAGGGATAAATTTGGCTTAACAAAATGAGGAAATAGACGCAACAGATATAAAGGTGGAAAAGAAATTTAAGGCGAGCAAGGGAAGTAACCGGGTTATAAGCCTGATTGGAGAGACCTACAAAGAGATCAAGGGTAAAGTAAGACTAAAATAGATTGGGAATGTTATGGCTTTAAAGAATATTTAAGACCTAGGTTTTGCTAAACTTGTTCCATCCAGCTAAGTACTGTATATATATATATATATATATATATATCAAGTGTGTAATTATTGGACACCCCCTAGACGCCAGCCATTTACGTAGACAGGAAAGTCTACATATATATATATATATATATATATATATATATAATCAATTATGTAGATAAAGCAGCCAACAATTATGCAATTGTTTGTAAAAAATATTTTGCCATAAGTTTAAAAAAAACAGCTAGAAAATAGTGATCTTTTTCAGCCTTTAAAAGAAACTACTAGTATTATTATAAAGAAAATTATAGCAAAATATAAACTACTACGTTTATCATCAAACAACTATCTCTTTCCATATATTACTTTAGTTCCTAAATTTCATAAAACACCTATTACTTTTAGAGCAGTAACCTGTGGTCACAACACTTATGCTACTAAAGCAAGTGTAATATTATTAAATTACCTTAAATTAATGGTTAAGTAACTCTTTATTCAATTCTACAGTTTTTCATGGATTGTACGGTGTCTAAGTATGTTTATTGTTTAGATCATACTTATCGGAAACAATCCATTGGTTTTTAGACAGTATTGACACCGCTGACGAAGAGATGTTGTCTAGAACCTCTTTCATACTTATCTTTTCATGTTTTTAGTTCCTGGCTGCAAGTAGCTTTAGTGCTCATACTGGTTTTCTCCTTCAACTATTTCTTATATATATATATATATATATATATATATATATATATATATATATATATATATATATATATATATATATACACAGGGTGAATCTGAACAAGTGGGCAAAACATTACGGGGTGATAGAACGCAGCTATACGAACAATATTCGTACATAAGAATGAGAGGAGATACTGAAGAAAACATTTTATTAACAGGAGTGTAATTGATTTACATAGCCAAAGAAACTGCTCAAAAGAGCTTCCGCCAGCTGCTATGCAGGCTTCACATCTGCGGGATAGGGACTGATGCACTTTTGCGAAGACACCAGGCATTTCCTGAATATTGCCGGCAAGACAACGGCGATCCTGGCGACTAGTTCCATATTGGTTTCCCATGGGGTACTTGTAGATTAGGCTTTTTATATGTCCCCAAAGGAAAATGTCCAAACACCAGTCATCCGGCGATCTTGGTGGCCAAGCTATCGGACCACCTCGACCAATCCATCGCCCTGGAAATGTTTCATCTCAATTGTTCCACACATCCAAGCTGAAGTGTGCAGGTGCACCGTCGTGCTGAAACCACATTCTCGACCTGATGGGGGTTCGAATCGGACACAGCAGCTCCGGCAACACCTCTCGTAGGAATGTGTGATACGATTCGCTGTTCAAACGGTGTGGCAGGAGGTAAGGGCCAACCAAATGGTCATGGAGGATCCCTGCCCAAGCATTTACGGAAAACCGCCGTTGGAACGAATGAAGCCGTGCGGCTTTTATACCATTTACAGCGCCACCTAGCGCCTCGCTGTTTGCGTTCAGCCCATACTTTCTATGACGAATATTGCTCGTGTTCGAATATTGCTCGTGACGAATATTGCTCGCGTTCTATCACTCCGTAAAATTTTGCCCACTTGTTCAGATTCACCCTGTATATACAGTAGAGCCCCGAATATCCGCGGAATTGGGTGTCAAGGGCACCGCGGATAGCAAAAATCGCGGATAACCCGAAAATGTCTAAAAAAGAGGTGGAAGTATGAAAAAAAATATATTTCAACATAAAAACTATGTTTTATTGTACAAAACCATAATAAAACTTTTAAAATACATACATATGTACAGTACACCAGACACATTTGTTCTATGTCTAAATCATTAAAATAAAAAACGGTAAACAAAAAACAACACATACATACTATATGTATAAAAAGTGTTCAGTTACACCTTTTTAAAAAAATCAGTCACTCGTTTTTGCTTCTTGCTTTGAAAACCCCTTTTCTTTATTCTAAATTGTACTTTCCTTAACATGATTTTTTCTGCCAGATGTGCATCGTCGTCTTGTTCCTCTAAATATTGAAGCAATCCGTCTACGTACTGCAAAGCAGTTTAGTGTGTCATCCGCCTGGGCGCCTCGTCATCACTTTTATTTTGTACTTCATTCTCATTCACTCCCATTGCTTTGTTCGTTATGTCAGTCTTTCGTTCAAACCCCGACTCACTTGCGTCGCATTTCACCACTCTTCTATGTTCTCTTCGTCGGCATTCTACCCTCCCGGAACGGATGTCACTAGGTCAACAAGTGTAGCGGTCGGCATGACTTCATTCTCGTCTTCAGAAATGTTTTGGTTGACATTTGTTTCGATACTCGGAAAGAGTTTTCTCCATGATTTAACAAGGGTTGAGGGTTTGATGTAATCCCATGCAGACGCAATATCGTAAATGCTATCTAAAATTGTATAATTCAGCTAAAATTCTTTGCAGCCTTCCTCGATTTTTGACAGTAACAACTTTGTCCTGTATGTTTTCTTCATGGTTGCAATGACTCCCTGGTCCATAGGTTGTATCATCACAGTAACATTTGGGGGCAAAAACTTTGCGAATATTTGCCCGTGAGAAGATTTAAGTTCACTTGCAGTTGGATGTGAAGGCGCGTTGTCAATTAACAAAACAGACTTCTTTGGCAATTTTTTTGAGTCAAGATGTTTACGTACTTGAGGTACAAAAATCTTTTCAAACCATTCTTGAAAAATCTGCTGGTTCATCCAACCTTTTTTTTGATCGAAATAATCAACTGGTAAATTTTCTACTTTTGTCCCCTTAAAAAATCTCGGTTTCTTAGATTTACCGATTACAAGAAGCCTAAGTTTGTGACTACCCGCAGGGTTGCTGCATGGCAAGATTGTAATTCCTTCCTTGCTACTTTTGTGACCTGCCGGTTGATGTTCACTTTCAAATGCTTAAGTACGAGTGGGAAGACACTTCCAAAAAAGCCCTGATTCATCGGCGTTATAAATTTATTCATACGACAGATCCTCAGACAACACAAAATCTTCAAAATCACGTTGAAAATCCTCAGATACTTGTTGATCACCACTCAGCTTCTCTCTGTGTAAACCAACCGTACAAGGTCTATTGTATTTCCCGTGTAAGTTGGCTTGGACTAAAAATTAAAATTAGTTTTTTTGAGGTTTGTAATTAAATTTTTTTTCGTGGCACTCGCTCTCGCGGATAATCAGGGCTCTACTGTATATATATATATTTAATTGTAAACTGACATTTTCATGAGGATAATTATATTGAAAATTAATTGAAATTTAATGCAGAAGTAAGAGTGAGTGCTTAGTTGTAGTACCAAAGTTTGAGGGATAATATATACGGTAATGCATTGTGAATCTTATTGCTGAGGTGCAGACAAATCTTGTATAATATTTGAGAACTTGCGATTATACTGAATTGTAATATAATTTATTGAATTATAACAGAAACTTGCATGACTTTGAGAATCTGTGTTTTTAAATATCGTTGAAAATGAAATGCTGCTTAGACTGAATTGCAGATATGGTTATTGATTTTCAATTGAAACTTGTATTGAACTTGCGAACTTGTGAATATACATGATATTGAAAGTAATATGTTATTTATGCTGAGTAGCAAAGTAATTTTGTATGAAAATTATTCTAATGTATGCGTTTTAAAAGAGGGTCAATCCTGATCTCGCTTGCGGCGAGCCTTGGTTCGTAAGTCAAGTTGACTTACGATTTTATGTTATCATGACCCGATGTGCTTTGAATTCCAGGGAGTTATGTGCTGGGTCTTCGGACTGATCGTTTTTGGGTTGACTCATTGACGATATAGTTTCACCTTATATGTGAGCCGGGGGGCCGGAGTTGGGTTGGTGTGGCTTGCTCCCAGGTTGCCGAGGTCCGTTGTGAGGACCCCGACGTCTGATAACGGAGAGCGCGACTGTGAGTCTCCTGGGGGAGTGGGATCCCCTGAGAGAGTCACTGTATCACCATAAAGGCTTCGGTTTTCACCACTTCCACGTAGTCCTGGCTGGAAACCAAGCGATGGCCCGGGCTAAGAGTGACAATGGACGTTGGGGACAATGGACTTTCGCCATATGGAGCACGACTAACATCAGCAGGTTTTTACGTTTGTCGCATGCCAAATTGGTGGAACGACGTATCTGTTGAGATTTCCCTTGTATGTGTGCACGCGAGTGATGTGCATAGTTATGATTTAAAGAGACGAATAATGTACGAAACTGTGTGATGATTGTAGTTGCATTTAAGTATATTATAAAATAATGTAAATTGCAAAACAATGTTAAATAGTAAACTGAGAACATAAATAAATAAACGTTGTAAAAGATAAGTGGAGATAGAACAGTCTGGAAGTAAAATTGGGACTAGCAAAATTGAGACTTTAAAACATATATGCGCAGCTGGGGCCGCGGTGTCAAGTGGCGGCTTGCGGGTCCTTTTGAAACGGATGAAGTGTGCAGATACGGAACGTACGTATTTGAATAGTAGTTCAACCCCACTTTTTAAAAAAAGGACTTAGCCTCATTTTCATGTTCATACAAGTCATTAATATCTTATTTTTACACTGGTACACCTCCAGCTTATTTCTGCTGCCAACAGAAGGCTTTCAGCAGTCATTTCTCAGCACTCATTAGACTTCAAGGGTCTGCATCTCAAAATGAACATGGAGTTGGACCACTGTTCAAATAAAGCCTTCATTTCATGGGCTTAACAGCGGGCGAAATTTATAATTGAGTTACACGACACTTAGAGGGGTCAGTGGAGCCAAAAGTTGGTAGTCTATACTAATTGGCAGGATTTGCATGGCCTAAACTAACACGAACAGGTGTTCCCTGTACTGAGAGTACAGGGATTATTACACGCAGCGATTGCCGTCTTCAGGTATTTCATGCCGAGTGCCTTGGGGACAGGACGGCTTAAAATTTTGAATTACAAGATACCTAGCTTTGAAGTTTGAGGTTTTGAACGACCATTAATATATATTGACGCCTTGAACATACAGCTTGAATAATTCTGCATTGCCACCTGAAAAATAGGTATTACTTAACACTGACGCCTGTAACGGTGAGACTAAAGTGCTCTAGATTAATTAGTATTAATTTATAATTGAAGATTCGATTGATAAGCAAGAGTAACTCTACATATCTCATGTGATCTCTTCCAGATTCTGAACAATGCATTTTTCCTTTAATGACTGGGAATAAATATTTCTCTCGGTTACCACGAAACCATAAATTAAGCAAACTTAATTAAATCTGTCATTCACAACTTACAAACGATTCGACTATACACGCTGCCACCAGAAATAAAGATTTATATTTTTATTGAAAATGAAATGAAAAAATTTGGAGCTCAATGAAGTTTTGATTAAAATATTTTCCCTAAAATTTTCATATATTACATTTGCATTGGAATGGAAGGTGACAGTTATAAATAATTATCACTGTGAGCCTAAAATTCTAAATTTTACGATGTTCCCCTCCCTGACTATTTGATTTGAAAATCCACTTCAAGGAACTGTTTGTGCATAAAATTTGAGTGCTTTCTCTGTCTTGAAAGATAGCATATTTTATTTTTCCTTTATGAGATATTTTGATATCTTATGAAGGAAATTCTCCTCTTAAGGTGAGAAAAAATGTACATTTCATGTGAAAGAGTGAAATGATATTTTTATTCCAAACATTTTTTTCTGAAGCAATTACTCCTTTACTTTCAATTTCGTTATAATTCGCATGAAATGAGAGATATTTTAATTGAGAAGCTCGTTAATACCAGAATATTTAAAATAATTGAGTTGCCCTTGTTTAAAACAACTGGTACATACATATTACATGCATATATTTGTACATACACATGTATGTACACGTGTGAACTTACAATATTTTGTCCATTGTGGTAACTAGAAAAATATACTGTAATTCTCGGCGGTTAATGTTCTAGAACGCATCCTCAGGTACTCGGGAGGAACTGTTAACAGTAATGTTCATTAGTTCACTAAAGAGTCTTTCCCGCAATTCCGAATAATGAATCCATCCTAGACAAACATGCTTATTTATTCACGAAAGATAAACACAAATATCATGGCGAACAGTGCTTTCCTGGAACACGGAGTAAAAATATCGGCTTAACAAGACAGCTGCAGACAGAGATGGTAGAAATATTACCACATGCCTGTCTTTTATAGCGAAATTGAAGCAATACTAGAAGTAGGAAGCTGAGTGGCTGTAACAATGTAACTTAAATTAGGACTGATAAATTACACAGTTATATAATTTCACGTGGTTATAATATATATATATATATATATATATATATATATATATATATATACATATATATATATATATATATATATATATATATATATATATATATATATATATACATATATATACGTATATATATATATATATATATATATATATATATATATATATATATATATATATATTATATATATATATATATATATATATATCTTTATATATAAAAGGCAAAGTCTGTGTGTGTGTGACCGAGTTTTTGTCTGCTCGCGGCGCAGCGCAAAGACGGTAGGTCGGACAGTCTCGAGATTCGACACGAAGATGCCTCCCGAGGTCTCATTATGCACCTCGAAGCCCTTTTTTCGATTTTTTAATTAGAATTTCCGTAATTAAATATTTAGTCGCGATTTGGAGCTCCCGGACGAGTAAAAGCTCCGTAAATCCTAACGTATCCGTCCAAGAATTTTTTTTTTCGGACGAGCCTATACGGGAAAGATGACACTATACGGAAATCACAATTAAAATTGTCTGTCTTAATTTATCGATTAATTGTGATTTTTTTTCGATCGCCTGTACGCACCCGTTTTTCGGAAAAAAACGCGATTTTGTCCGTGACCCTTTTTTTCAAATTGTCGAATCGATACGTAAATGTCGTTATATTTTTACGAAATTTTTATCTCAGAGACCCTAGACATCACAGTTTCGAAAGCCAGAACCAAAATTAATTTACAAATTGTAGTTATTTTTTAATAATTTATTTTATGATTCGGAAACTCTTGCGAGAAATCTCATTTTGGAGATTTCGTTCTTCATTTCCGGACGAAGGTAAAGCTGGTGAAAATAGGAGAAAAACCAGTTTTTCGACGTCATGCACGTGATGTGTTGGGGCGTTTGTTTTCTATGAGGGATTGAGTGGTTAAAGGAAATCGATGACTATTGCAGTGATAATCGATTAAAAAATCACATTTAGTAATGCCGTAATTTTTTTGGCCAGCACTTAGTTAATATCATATAATTTGTGGTGTATTTGTGGAAAAAATCTCTGAAGATTTCAAAGAATTTCAGCATGTGGAGGATGTGATATATTCGCTTTCAAGGAAATCGATTACTATTGCAGTGATATTCGATTAGTAATCCTATGTCAAAAATTTTGCCAAAATGTGCCAGAAAGGATTGAATTTATATGGGTAAAATAATGCATCGTGGTGAGGAAAAGGATGACAGCGACGCCCATTAACAAAGGGTTAAGGCTACTAAAAAATTGGTAATTTCATTACCCGAGCAACGCCGGGACGGGAACAGCTAGTATATATATATATATATATATATAATGGGAAGGTAATTGATATGAGTTTAGTTTTTCAACAGCTCAGATTATATGCATTTATTGATTGCAAGAACATTGCAGTTTATTCTACAAAAAAATTTCAGGTAGTCTCTTCTAATGAAACTACCGTAGGTTATTAACGTAGGATTACTTATCGTTACTTACCGTATCGTTACTTATCGTTTTTTGTATGTATATATGTATGTATGTGTTATGCATGTATATATATATATATATATATATATATATATATATATATTCCAAGTAAACGATAAACATGTACGTATCTCATTTTGTTCTTTTTTTTCAAACATGAAATGCGCTCAATAATTTTAGACCACCCTGTATTTCGTAATTTCATATTATAGACTACCTTAACAATTGTTTGGTTTCATTTTAATTCTACATGGTTTAAAATGTTCTATTATTCCTTTCTGCATGAAAGATATATATATTTGTACTTATGTATACAAATATATATATATGTATGTCAAAATTTTAACGCATTTTATCACTTTTCTGTGTAACTGTTTACTGTTTGTCCAAGCGATACAGACTGGGTTTGGCACGTTGCCAAAATTATAACTCACGAGGTACAGATGGACGGTTTTAGCGTCTGAAATTTTGCTTTCAGGAGGACCGTTATGGAGGAACGTAATCCTACGTTAAAAGGTTACTGCTTTTCTTACATTTGAGTTTTGCTCTTGCCATAGTAATAAGGTTTGACGATGTAAATGAAAGCCATTGTTAAATAAATTGAAACTAGGACTTAGAGAAAAAGGATGGATATAATATTGTTTAATATCTGAGAACCAGACACTACTAAAAATTCAATTTCTTGGAATGAAGGGTCTTTAAATAGAAATTACTATGACTGTATGAAGGCAAACCGATTTTAATAGATATTAAAGAAAATTATAAATTTAATTTAGAGATACATTTCATAAATATTTATTAGTTTGGCTTATTTTTAAAGTGCATGTAATACGACGATTAAGAAAACCATACGAAGAAAAAGCAGGCGAGAATCTCCCGCCTTGAAATGTCTTCCGAGTACGTAAGAAATCCCTTATGCCATCTATTATCCCTAACGATGTCGATGAAGATCCCTGTCAAACGCCCATAGAAGGTCGTGACAGAGACCAAAATTGGGACAAAAATCGTTTTATCTTTCATGCTTCGACATCAACGTGTCCTTATTACTTGGTAAATGGAGCAATTCTGCTCGACGTCTCCCAAACTTTTTTCTCTGTCTTTTATCTGGGACTCAAAGTGATTAATTACTATCCGATGATTTGGATATTTATTATTTTTCTCATTTATAACTTATTCTATGGTGAAAGTCCCTGAAAAAGCGATATTTAGATTCCAATATGAAGGTATTCTCAGCATTTTCTCTTTCATGCAGAAAGGAATAATAAAACATTTTAAATCATGTAGAATTAAAATGAAACCAAACAGTTGTTATGGTAGTCTATAATATGCAATTACAAAATACAAGGTGGTCCAAAATTATTGAGCTCATTTCATGTATGAAAAAAAAGAAGAAGAAAATGAGATACGTACATGTTTATCGTGTCTTGGAATGACAATTTAAAACAGTTTTACGCAGCAAAATTTTAAATATTAAACAACTTCCACATAAGCCGGTAGATGGCGTGACAACACATTTCGCAAGAAAAATTTACTAATTGTGTCAGTCTGCAAATGGTTACCGTACAGGAAAAAGCAATGTACGATTTGTGGTTCCATGAAAGCAAATCCGTTGTAACTAATTTTGTTCTTTTTTTTCCTTTCAATTTTGGACCACCCCTAGGTGGTCAAAAATTATTGAGCGCATTTTATATTTGAAAAAAAATATGTTTGAAAAAATTCGCAGACTGACGCAATTAGTAATTTTTTCTTGCGAAATGGTGTCGCGGCATCTACCGGCTTTTAAGGAAGTTATTTAATGTTTAAAATTTTGTTATGTAAAACTGTTTTAAATTGTATTTCCAAGAAAACAATAAACATGTACGTATCTCAATTTGTTCTTTTTTTCCAACCATGAAATGCGCATAATAATTTTGGACAGCACTGTATTTTTGTTACATATTTGCTACCAACTAAACCTGCAATTTGATAGCATAGAATTAAATAAGCTAACAATCTCCAGTATCACCAGCGCAATGGTTAATAGAACGTAGATAAGAAAATGAAACTAATGTACAAAATGTTTCATTTACAGATTACAAAAATGTTTGACGAAAAGGCATTAATTTCTTCAAAAACTTTAAAATAGCCGCATTAAGGTTTAATGTTTCGAATTTTAGAGCAATAAAGTCACTTATCATCGGTGAATTCATTATTGTTGGAAAAATGTTTCTTATTTCCATCTCTGAATATAAGATCACTTTCTGAAATGTGATAACGCCTTTTCACTTTTGAGGTTTGACAGCGCCACCTTTATTTTGAAAATTAAACAAACATACTTGATTTAATTATAGTGTTTACGCTTATCTTTATCAATTTGCCTTGTATAAAGAAAAAAAAAACCTATACATGATTTTCTTCTGTAAGATAATCTCACATCAAAATGAATAATTAAATGATTTTCGACACAAGAATATGAATATGTATTTCATTGCAATTTGTAACCAAGCTGTCGGGTTTTTAAGAAATTGTATGACATTTTAAATCGAAATAAAACGTAAGAATATTTTATACTAGATGAACTAAATTTACACTCAACCCATAAGAAGGTTGTTATAAACGGTTCGAAAGATCTACAAAAATACCGCTCTGTGACTGTTTATGTTATAACTCACACACGGCTGATCGCTTTCGCTTCAATTTGTATATAGTCATGATTAAGGTACTGAGAATTACTGGTCTAGGCTTCTGCGTGAACGTTCTTGGACTTATTCTTTACTAGAAAGTTTTATTTTCACAACTCTTTCTTATAATCACAAATGAGAAAGTGGTTTTGCTAATGCACATCGAGTGAGTTCCGAAGCCTGTATAGAATAACAACGAGATTTTCGACAAATCGGGAATAATTGGATTTTGCCAGAGATGAATGAAAACGTTAGAGGGAGAGATCTTCGTATGCATGAAGATAAGAGATGCACAGACAGTAGGGAATATGTGTATCAAAATGGTGCTGTGTTCTGTTCCATCAAACGAAAATAGCTCTGAGAAATCACAGCCAGAATACGTATGAAACCTACACACTCGCACGCAGTCTCATAAATTCAATTTTCCTTTTCAAAATTTTATTTGAGTCTCTTTTTTCGTCCGAAGGCTGCTTTCTTGGTTTAGATGTGTTTGGATAATCTCTTGTGACAGGAATCCTTCGGCCAGTGGTTGACGTCTAATCCGATGTTTCCGATTAGTACTCAAAGGGAGACTATCCACATCAAATCATCCTTCTATATCAAGCGGTCGGATTCCGGTGATCAATGCGACTTCTTCACACAACACTGTATTTCAAAATGAAATCCATATGAGTGCGGGTAATGGTGGGAGCAACTACGACTCTTTTAGGGGAATTGTATCCTTTAATGGCGTTGTAGGTTGCACAGTCATCAATGTCGGTTGCATTCACCTGCACGTGGTTTCGGCCGGAAACTGGACTTTTCCAGACAAATGAAGGCCTTATTTGAATAGTAGTCCAACTCTATTCTTGTTCATTTTGAGATACAGAACCTTAAAGTCTAATGAGGGCTGAAAAATGACTGCTGAAGTCTGATTTGTAATGCCATCTGTGGGCAGCAGAAATAAGCTGGAGGTGTACCAGTTTAAAAATAATATAGAAATGACTTGTATGAATATGAAAGTGAGGCTAACTCCATTTTTTTATAAGTGGAGTTGGACCAATATTGAAATAAGGCCTTCAAATAGGGGTATGGTTTGTACTAACAGGTTACAACGACCCTAAATAAATTACTGAATCTGCGGGAATTTCTGGTGCGGGGAGGACTGCTACAATGAACATGCGATTTCAGACAAACTTGCTGCATGCCTTCGGGGGAATTAGTTTTACCTTTGTACGTCCCAGCCTCCGAGTAAGGTGTCACTTTCTCTTATCGTCAATAACAACCAATCATGGGATGGGCGTAAATTTGTTGTTCCTAGTATAGTTGTTTTGGATAATCATGTATAAGGCTATGTAAGAAATAAAATTTTAGAGAGTCGTATATTACATACTTATACTTTACCTTTTTACTGCAAGAACTTCGTGCAGAATAAACTACATGTATAAAAAAGGTTTTATAATAGACTATATTAAATCAGAAGAGCGGGGGAGGACATCCAAAAGTACGCAAATTTAATTTCTTTCAATGTAACGTCATAGTAAGATTAATTAGTCACAGTAAGATTAATCTGCATCATTTTATACTAAATATTACATTTTCTCGTACATCGAATATGATGGACGAGTATGATCGGAATGTCGAGTATGATGGGAAAGATGTACATTTCATGTTTCAAATATTTCATTTGCTCTAAAAATAACGTTCCCTATAGCAATTAGAAAAATTAGATTTTTCATTATATATCTATGCTTTGCTTTTTAGATATACCAAGCTCGCACCTTAAGGCTGTTTAAAAGTTTCTAACTTTACTGTGTCCTAAATAGTTTCAGAAAATAATTGCTGAGTCGATTCAGAAGAATAGATTCAATTTAGAGTTTAAATAATTTATACATAATACTTTTAAGGATAAGATCCCATTGTTTACAACGATCATTAGCCGTTGCTGAATTTTTTCTTGAAATGTATTGTGAAAGAACAGGACTATGAGTATACATTATCTAAAAAACTGCTGTATATTCATTAAAACCTTTGATCCAAAAAATACATCTTTTCTAATTCAAATACTTTTATTAATTGTTCTTATTTGTTGGAAGCTATCTTAAGAAATTCTGTCCTTCTTTTTACCAAAAATTACTATGCAAGGATTTCATAAAATGTACGTTCTCTCAAAGTTTCACTGATTACTTTTAAAATTTATTATACGAACTCTTCTTTTAAAAGAAATGAGGAAAATATAACTTATTAAATTGCTCTAGTTTATTTCATGATATCGAACTCAGTGCTCGATTTCTCAACTACAAAGCGAAGAACTACTTCTATGCACGACTTAAAAAATTTAGTATAAAATTTTTTATATAAAATTTCAGTTATAATTTAAAAGAAAATATTTTCTGACGAGCAAACAAGCAGTTTTTGGTTGGTTGAAGAATTTACACGACGCATGAAAGAAAAGGATTTATATTCATTTTACCAAATTGCTATGGATTTCTATTTCTAATATGAAAGATAACTTTTAAACCAATATCCTTGCATTGTAAACTAGAATATGCGGGTAATAATGATATTTTAAAAATTATCTGTTTTAGTAATTTTAAATACATAAAATTCTGTGGGATAGGCCATGGGTTCAAAGTTTAACTAATTTAATTAATTAACACTGCTTGTCCTTATGAAAGCCTAATTGGAGAAAAAATATTTTGCACCAAAATATAGTTGATTTTAAAATTTTTCGAGCAGATTTTCAGCAGCATTTTACGATAGGAATTAAAGTTAAAAATCTAGTCTCTTAAAATAATCTACAGTTTGTACGCCAAGCCTAAAAGTTTAAAAGTTAGCTCAAAAAGGTGTCATTAATGAGTTCAAAAATTAAGAATTTTTCTTTTCAAAACATAATGCTTTTAACTTAAAACATCACACAAATCACGCGTATAGCTCATAAATCCAATGCATTCAATCACCAGTAAAAATTCCGCTTTTCCATTTCATATTTTTCCATACTTGTCGACAATGACACGCTGAGTTACCCATAAAATGGGCGAATCCTGGTCCATGGCTCCTGGGTATGTGAAGATGAATGTATTTTTTCATACTTTGGTTATTGAGGCTAAACTTTCACTTTTGACCTTCTACGAATATATGAAAGAGTCAGTAACTAAATTTTGATGCTCTAGAGACATGACAAAAGAACGAAAGGGCTTTGTCTTCAATAAAAATCATTTTCATATTTTAGTGCTTTAATGTTGCTGTCGAATCACTTGTTATTATCGATGATCAGAGTTGAATAGGATGATCTCTAAGAACAATTTTATTTCTCTTCAAAACTAAATATGCTGATCACCAAAATAATAATGCTTGTAAATGTGCGCATCTGGCTCTTTTCATGCACGTAAAAAAATGCACAATTAGAGTAAAAGTGTTTTATAAACGATTCTAAATATTGTTTAATATTCTATTCGGCACCCAAAATATATCAACATTATTCAATCACAAATATAGTTAAAAATTGCCATTACTGATTATCTTTTTTTACAACACTGAAAGTAAAAATTTCATTTATAAACTCTTTGTGCGAAATTTTTTCCTTACACTGAAAAATTAAATTTGATTGAGAGTTTACTAAATGTATAGTATAACAAAGAGAAATAAACTAGGAGAAAAAATCAACATAGATTTCGTTGTTCAACCTTTTGTAATGCAGAAAATGTTAACCCACTTGAACGCATAAAGAAATTATATTACATGCAGTAATAATTTCAAATGCATTTTATGTTGTTGATAATGCGGAGGCTAATGTAGATTAAACAATCGCCCTGAATATAAATTGCCGGACTTACAACGTCTCGCAGACACCAAACCAGTTGTGGTCAACATCAAATGCGGACGGACGCCCTAAGACTGACGGTCATTCATTGAAGAGGGCAGCGTAAAGTCGGCCAGAATTACCTCCTACAGGCCGGTCCCATAATTTAGAACCAAGACAAGTGCCGAGACCGATACACTTGATCCAGCATCCCCAGGGGTAAGTTTGAGAACTTGATGGGCTTTGCAACCTAGACAGATTTTACGTGCACCAGCCGCCATTAACGCACATGGCGGTGGATTTTTCAGCAGTCAGCATCGAACCAAAGACGTTTAGGTCACTGGCTAGCTGCCTTTGCCAACTGGACCACAGCACCCATTCTGCATTTTCTTAATTATCTGATTAATTTCATACCTGGAAGAAGGCATACATTATATAACACTTTGACAAAATAAATGCACTTGTGTAGGGAGGGGGGGGGCAACCTAACTAGTACATTTAGTGGATCACACTCCTCCCTGTCTATTTATTTTTTGTGCGTATGCATAAAATAATGAAAGATTAGTGGGAAAATTAATAGGTGTTGCCCATGGAGGCAAACACCCGGCTTACTCCTAGTTGGCGAACTATTTCCATTCTTTTAATTCATTTCTTTTTGTGCATATGAAAGTAATGATGAAAGATTAGAGAAAAGATTAAACGCTATATAAAAGCGTAAAGGAAACACGTAACGAAAAATGGTGACAGATTTCATTTTCTTTACAAGCATCATAAATTATTTTATAGAAGTAGTGTGGATTTGAATCTCATATATCATTGACTCTATGTGCTCCGAATGTGAATAGTTTGATAAATTAATTGCATTTGATACTTCATTAAACTAATGCAATTGGACATTGCTTTAAGCTACATTACGCTCTGAAATATATTTCGCAAGATAGTCTGCCAAAGCTACAGTAATTAGTATTCATTTCTTCACTTCAGCGAACTCCAAAATAAGAGTCTTCCCACAAAGGCAATCATATGATACGTGAGGAGATTTTATTAAATCGATCCTTTACTATATTTAAAAGGTAAATATTCCAAATAACTGAATTTATACACATGGGAATAAATCATTTTAAACAAAAGGTCACCGAGTTGACTTAGAGATTAAATTTAAACAATGTGTTACATAGGCAATGTAAATTAGGGATTGATCAGCTTTAGAAAGTATGCCAGGAATATAATGACGTTTGGATTTGTTCCTTCCTTATATTTGTTTTCAAGGGATTTTTTTTTCTTTTTTAGCAATGCGGAGGCACTTGTCGTGAAGACATTCGCCTATAATACACTGCAGTTTCACTGGAAATTTCATTATGGGGGCATCATACAGGCGGACCAGCATTACCCCCTATGAAGGGACGATACAAACGGATTTATTTTAAAGGCGCGACGCCGGGATTTGACCTGAGCACCCTCATCACCGAAATCCAGCGCGCTGTACCACAAGGCCGCCACAGGACACTTTAAAGGAATAATAACATGCTTTACAACCTATGGAAACGTTGATACACAAGCCATACACAATCACATGTAAATATGTAGTAACGTACATGTGAATCATATGCGACTCACGGATTTGGTTGCCCTATAAAAATGTTTAAGCGAATATACGAGTACTTCCAGTATAATTCAGAATTTAGAGCACATTATTACGAATTATTCTGGCCGTATCAAAAAATATAGCTAAAAAAATTGAATTTTCAGTGTATATTATTTTTTTATACTTTAACAACCGTAGTTATATTTATAGTGCTAAGTTTATTGCAGAAAAGGTAATAAAAAATACATTTATATCTCATACACAGTATACATCGTATAAATACACAGGCAAAAAAAATCCATTTGAACTTGTATATCTAACTTTCTTGTACACATGCATAGTCTTTTATTAGTGAACTTCTCCTTATTTTCAATGTTACGTCATCTATATATTTGCTATTTCACAATATCATATCATGTGTACATTTTTCACGCAGTGCCCTCATTCCTACATGCATTTAAAGAATAATACATTTACACCATAGATGCAGTAATTTATGTATTCGCTGCTGTATAAAACTGCAATTTCACAGACCCTTATCATCTTGACAGATATATATTTCTGCGCCTAATCATTTTTGCAGAGAAATATATGGGTTAATGCGTTTGTCTGCTTAGATATTCATCGAAGTAGACAGGGTGAGTTATAAAACTTACATTGATATGTGGGTCATATCCTTTATGTTTTTTCTCGGCTGTATTCTTTGGAGTCTTGCTATTTATTATGTATAAGCTTTTTAAACAGTGACGAAATTCGTAGATAAAACAACAATTTTCTGTATTTTTCATTTTGTTGGTCATCAATCACGTTTGATTTTCATACTTGTCAAAATGAGCTGAATAACAGAAAGCTCTTGAAGATTACCGAATTTTTCTGAAATGTATAACGACAATAATTTATTTCTAGAATACGTATACAATACGATATTTAATGTTTTTACATATCTTTTAAATTTAATCACAGTCTAAAGTCATAAAAAAGTATTATTTTGAGCTGTATACTTTTCAGTTTGTTAATACAAAAAGTATCCTATATCTAAATAATATTTTATGCTATGTATAAAGGTTTATAGCATTGAATATATTTTTACCAAAAGGAAAAAAAACTCTTTTTCATTTTTTTCACGTCACATATTGAGTGATGTACTAAAGGACTATAAACAAAACTTGGAAAAATAAATTTCTCGAACCTTACTGGACACATTACTTAAGTAGTTTATGAAACACTTTTTATAGCTGCAGAAAGCTCTTTAGAAACGCAAAAGATAACTTTGTTTTGAAATCAGCTAAATACATCTCATATTTTATTCATATCAGGAGCATTTGAAGCTATTCATAGAATATTTTATGCTGCAGTTTTGTGTTTTTTTCTCATTTTTGATTTCTATTTACTGCATCATACGATTGATATGTGAATTATATACTAAAATATGTAACACAAAGAACACCTCTTTGTTGGAGTGTTTGAAATACAGAGAGATAAATGTATTTTTTATTACTTTTTCTGCAGTAAACATAGTACTATAAATAGAACTACGGTTGTGAAAGTATAAATAATATACATTAAAAATTCACTTTTTTCTATCTATTATATCCAAACTTATTATTTTGTAATCAGGTTTTAGTATACGTTTAATCTTTCAAATGGTCAATATCTAATGATATTTAACTTAAAATATTGATGACTCTCATGGGCTTGGAACTGCACAATGTATTCTACATGTAGAAGATTACATTTCAGCGATCTACCTAAACTGAATAATTATGCAGTCATTACTAATAATAAATATTTGTAAATTTAATTCTGTTTCTGTCTTTGAACCATCAAAAATAATTCAACTATTATAAGCATATACTAAATTAAATTTCAAACCCATCTCAGTGTTATTTTTTTACATTCAACTTCAATGTGCATACTTTAGTTAGTAGTTATCTTCCTGACCCATTTCAATTTCTAGAAGATGCAACAACAGCGGCTCAGGCTTAACGAAACTTAACCTCTTGTACTGCAAATTATCTTACGAATTTCCTTTCCTAAAATAAAATCAATGGACTCAAGAACATCTCTTTCGTAACATTTGTTTATTAACGTTATAGTATATATACCCATGAAATAGCGAATAGTGAAAATACGTGGATAAATGAAGCATAATTTTAACCTTTAATTCGGCAGATCGTAAATCTTAAAATGTAGCAATTCATTTAGCGTTTAATTAACTTAGCTTCAGTTCTTGTTGGATATGCTTGAACTATGGCAAATATTTTTTTTCCTTTCATTGTGATTTGTCAAAACTTTTAAACGAGCTGAAAAATTAGTTCTTAAATAACCTATTGTTTGAAGACAGTCGATCTCTTGTTGTTGCTTATGCTGTGAGAACTAGCAGTGTACATGCATGGATATGCAATAAATATTAAGGAAATAAACGATTCTCCTGGTAAAGTTTGCAGGTAAAAATTATACATTAGTTTTGCCATCGAAACTAATGTGGCACCCACTTCATGTCGTCGTCAGTGGGATGACACTGAGCTCAAACCTTATTGGAACAGTATCAAATACGACAAAACTTCAGTACCGAGAATAAAACGAATCTTAAAACTATTGAGGACTCATTGCATTTCGTTCGGGTCTCATAAGAGGACGTCGCTCTCAACCGGTTTAACATCCTTTTGACTTTTGAAGTGAATATTGGATATGCCTCTTCACTTCATTGAATTCAAGAGGTAACGTATGTGAAGGAGATAACGTCGGACTTGGATGAGGGTATGATTGCTAGCCTATGCGCAATGTCCAAACTATATCTCTACCAGAAAGCTATGTCATTCGAATCCAAGATCGTTTCTCTTATATAAGGAAAATCTTTTATGGCAATTTACTAGACTTTTAGAAGACAAAGAAATGTTAGGCTGCAGCAAAATTATATGGAAACTTGACAGTAGAGGATCAAAAACATCATCTTTAAGGAAGACCACAGATTTTGACTCCAAAACTTTTCGGTAAATGTGCGTATATGGTGCTAAGCAGGGATTCTCAATCTTTTTCTCTTTAGATGCTCAGATAGCCTTCAGACTCCTCCCTCCTTAGGCCTGAAATATACCTACATACATTATGAAATATCAATATTTGTAGCAAAATAACTCATACGAAGTAACTAAGCAAAGAATTTAATGTATAAGTAAAAACTGATTAAATGGGGGAAAGTAAATTCCTTTAGTGCTTCGTCTGAACTGAGTTAAGCACATCAAAGGTTGTTCTCCATATCCCGTCATTTACGATGTTTAAATTTCATGTCAGCATGTGCAAAGGCAAGAGAAAAGGCATATTTACACAGATTGTTGAAGAAAAACGCAGTACCCTAGGCAACTTAAAGAAGGCCAGGATTTTAGTAGCGCCGGCAAAGAAAGCAGCTTGCGTTAACAGTAAACAACATGATGACTCTATGCTATTTATATCCCTAAATCCTTGAAATCATAAAATAATTTTTAAGAAATATTCAAAAATAGATAGCAATCATATACCTAATCGCTTATTTTAATTTTCGTTTTCACAAGTCTTGTTAACGAACGGTTTGCACATATATTTTGCTAACCATCCGTGCTTCCCCTGAATATTATTCATGCCTCTCCAGGAGGTAACCTCCCTACCCAAGGTTGTCAACCACTGGTGTAAAAAATACGGGTGTAAAAGATTCGTCATACAAAGTTTGCAGGAAGAAATGTTGCATCCTTTTTAGGTGCAGCCGCATGTAGATTTTGGTAATTCATCTCACTAAACCTAGTATATCGATTCAGGGCTAAGAGTCCAATGATAATTTATATCCGTTTACGGTTTCCTTTTACTACAGTTGGATACAGTCCTTTTATAGGATATTACTCCTGCTTATGAACTATAAAGAAATCATCTCAAACTTCCTTTGTTAATTATATGTTTTATTCGAATATAATAGATTATAAGAACGTACTATAAGGACCTATTTTGATTTTTAGTTCAATATATTATTTACTCTTTTTCCAAATGAAAACGCATTATTTGACAGGCATAAAATATTCATTACTACTTATACGTTTCTAAGAAGTGATGTGTAAGAGCAGATGCTGAAGTCCTAAAAAGTTTCAAAACTATAGCCAGATATTTTATCATAAAACTGGTACCTAAATTTTAATAAAATACTTTTAGGGTATTATGGAGCTTGAAGATTTAAAATAAAATTCGAGATCTATTTAAAGAATTTTTTCCTTTAAATATTGGGTTATTTTCAATTTACCTGTATACGACTTTTCTGTTGTTATTGATGCTACCACTCATTTCAAACGAATACAATTATAAATTTACCAGCATATTTGTAGCTTTAATTTTCTGAAGGGCACTTTTGAATTGTTGATATATCCTATTATTTTGCTCTATATTATTTTCTTGCAGAAAAATTAAATATTTAGTAAAGTGACTAATATTAAAATTTTATGTTGATGTAACCGACGTTATTTTACCTTTTTCTGATCTTTTTGTAAATCATTAAATTTTTCACAGATCAGTTAGTTTTGGTTAACTGCTCCAGTTCCTAATGTTTTGGTAGGCTCATCAAGAAAAAATCCACAAGAGGAGATTATTAGGCACTCAACTGTGTCTAGGCTGGATATGGACACGTTAAATTCATTGACCAGATACTCCCTCTATTAGGTCAGACAGGTTGGGAGAGAGTCCGGTCCCCCAAGATGTCACCCCTGGGGGTGGTTGGTGAAAATTGGTGGCAACTAACTAATTTGGACTCCAACCGTTGTGGTGCTATATAAAGAAGGATCATTCCACTTCAGCCCGAAACCTATCATCTCGTCTGGAACTTCCAGGGAGGAGGCAACAGAAACAACAACATTGGGCACTCAAGGTTATCATATCAGCCATAGTAAGAATACTGAAAGATACTTTTTTGTTGAAACGTATGTACCGTTATCAATTCAGGCTTTCCCGTTGAAAAGAGGGTAATTGTCAAAATTTCCGAAGAGTATTTTTACAATGATACAAGGGTTTTATCCTAGGCTAATAGAGTGGGAAAGGAATATAAGTCCCTAGTTTAGTTTAGTTCTGTGATAGGCAATTAACCTTCTTTTACACATGATTATTCTTGGAAAAAACCCTTGTATCAGTGAAAAAATACTTTTTAGAATATTTGGAACTTATCTTCTTTTCGACGGGAAAGCCTCAATTGCTTTCCATGTTATATTAACCTTTCAGCACGCGCGCTCAGCAATTTTACATTAGCTCACGCGCGTCGAATTTTTTACGACACATTTTACCGTTTTTGGTATGAAAAAAGACATAAATGAATGAATATTGATAACAGATTTGTTTAGAAATAAAACATTGACCTTACTGTTGCAAAATACAAATGATGGCACATTCAAATGATAGTAAATTATTTTTAAATGCTTATATATTTATTTGTACACTCCAGAATTTCATCAAGCATATTTATATCACTTATTTTCAAAAATGATCCTATCTCATCCTCTATATACTTGGCATGGTGTTTTAGGCCAGGTAACACTTTCATAATATTCATCTTTTTCGTCTTTGAACAGTTTGCATACTTCTCTTTTCGCCACTTAGAAGAGTTATCCTTGCCAACATAGAACATGTCATCATCATTTCTTTCCTCTGAATCATTATTATCATCATCTGAAATATATTGCTCAGATTCACTACTGATATTATTTATTTCTATATCTTCTTCACTCAAATCGCTATCGCTCTCAAATCTAAATGTTTCCTTCCTTTCGTTTTCTTCATCAGATAATACTTGAAGAATGCGGGAAAAATCAGCTGGTTGTATAAATTTTTTTGTCATGAAAACCGACATAAAAATTATAGAATCGAATTTATACAAATTAAAATAATATATGTCAATTATTAACACAAAATTACAAAATACTTGAGAAAAAAATATTTAGCGAATTTTCACCCACGACCACGCGCATGTCGTAAATTTTACGAACAAGCTACCACGTTCCACAAAAGCCATGTTAACAATAAAACTTGTCATATGATTTCCTGTTGGCACATTCCATGATGTAGGTAAAGGTTGAAAGGAGGAATACAAATTACCTTCAGAAGTCCCAGCAGCGATATGCGAAAAAAGTGCATTAAAAACCGAATTTGTCGTAAAATTTACGCAGATGCTCGTGCTGGAGGGTTAAGTGTGCCAGCTATAGTAGGTCCGACAGAATACTGTAGCAAAAACATTTAAATTAGACTGAATAATGTAGTAAAAACATTTAAAAATTTAACATTATTCATCTTTTTACTGAAATCGTATAATTTAAAATATATTTATCATATATAAATTATTTAATGCGCTACGTATATTTGCAAATATGTGGGTTAAAAATTTTAAATCCCTTCCTCAGTGACCTTTGTTAGCATTTAAGGTTAATGAATCCTCCACCGAGAAATGATATACACGTGATTTGTTCTCTAAACTCATATTACTAGATAATGTCTCGGGAAATTTTATCAGTTTGACAGGAGGTAGTTTGACGTTCTCGCAGTTACTGAAACAAAGGGCATTTGAATTTACGTGATCAATCAGGAATAATCACTATAGCGAAATATCGCAGGAAAATGCTTCATATTTGATACGAATGTAATTCTGCGTGATCATTGGAGTATAATGAATGGGATGTAAAGGGAAAAGTATATGAACTGCACTCCAATGCTTATAATTAATGCATTAGTATTTACATCATATATAATGTTGTTCAACCTTTCAGAACAATACAAACAAATCGATAATATCTTCCAATAATTTATTATTTGGCTAGTTCAAGAATTTAATGATTTATTTATTTTAGATCAGTTATTTCTTTATGAACTTGCTTATTCCTCATGTATTAGTACTTATTAAATCTTTTTAGAAATTACTTCGTTGGTATCAGTTCTTCCAATTGACTGAACTTGAAGGATTATATATGATCATAGGTTGTATATATGTAATCGTTATTTAATAATTTAATTAAATATTACGTTCACTGTAACATATTATTGAAAAATTTGTCTAGTTGTATTTATCGTTTATTTTATATTCAACTGTTAATCTTTACCAAAGGAAGGAAATATTTTATACAACAAAAATTTACTGCAACAGTAGACACAGTGGAGGAAAATTCATGATATAAATCCTAATCTTAAAGAACGCATTTATACACTATTAATTTATAAAAGATTTTATTTCTTTTGACCATCATTTCATAATTATAATTTTACATTTTATATTACAAAATTAATAAGTATCATTCCAACATTATGTTTAACTGTTTTATCTTTGTTTAGCTTGGCAGTATTATATTTTTCAAGAAAAAAGAATTATATCAATGCTTAGCCAAGAATGCATATTTTATAAGTCCATTATATTGCAGTTGATACTAGAGAGTGGATTTAATCTACGGGTATTAAGAAGGAAATGAGAAAAGAATATTTATTTCTAACAAAAGCATATATACGTACATATACGAGTACGACAGCATTGTGTGAGATTGCAAACTGGTATATGACAACTCTGTTTTCACTAGAAAATGTATATATATATATATATATATATATATATATATATATGTGTGTGTGTGTGTGTGTGCGTTGTGTGTGTATACAGCTTACAATTACTTTCTGAAAATATATTTTCATATTTTTTTTAACTTCAGAAATAAAACATCTAATTAATTATTATTTTAAACTCAGTAAATATTTCCATTCCAGAATTTAGTGTCAAAAGAAATTGCAAATATATATATATATATATATATATATATATATATATATATATATATATATATATATATATATATATATATATATATATATATATATATATATATATATATATATATATATAATACATTTACTTAACGTTTCAAGGAAACTCTCTAAATGATAATTTGATTTCAATCTTTGACAACTTTTTTTTTTTAATTTTACACTTCTCTCAATAACAGTTCTTGAATTTGTTTGCATTTGATCATTGATACTAACCTAAAGATAATTAGAGGGCTTTAGGTTATGACATGCATGAAACTTTTCATCAAATATATTTGTTTCTAGTAGAAATATTTGAGTCACTAAATTACTTTATTTTACAGCATTCGAAGTTTTAATCTAGTTTAAATACCTTGCGCAAAAAATCACCTATACATTAATTCTATTGTAATCCTAAATAGTTACTTGAAAAATACCATCTGTCAATAATATGTGTCAAATCTGGATTATAAATCGTATAATGAGGAGATTTTATTTGTTTTGTTATGGTGAGCTGAACGGATTTTGTCAGCTCAGTAAAGTGGTAAAGCAGTAATGCACTATGTAATAAGTATTCGATATTCGGGTATCTAATTTATTTCGTAAAATTAAGTTCGTAGTGCATAATTTTCTCTGTTGCTGCCATGACAGTCATCTCTCTGCTAGGAAATCTACTCATTAAGTTTTGAATTGTACAGAAAGTTTCTCATTTCTTCCCAAAACTCAGAGGTTTATTTTCAAGTTTCGACTAGTGCTGGGCATTGTGACCTAGATGGAATTGCATTTTCATCTTAACAGTTTCTGCAAAAAGTGTTTAATGCGGTAGACGTGAGGACTCTGGGAAGACCAATGCAGTTGGTTTCATGTTTTCAAATCAAGTTTATGTGGTGCGTTCTGCAATTTTCGCATGGCAATGCTATTCTGCCACAAAACGAATAGCTGCTTTCTAACCCGGTGCTGTAATATTGGAAAGAGATGATCTAAAATACCCGTGGGTGCCTTATTATTGACCCTTTATGCGACAACACGAGAAACACGACTAGTATGCCATTTCCTGCACGTAACAGTGGCATCTCGAAAATGGCGAGATAGTTAATGTTCTGCCTGAGCTCTCTCTCTAAACGGCTAGATGAGTGGTTGTCTGTATCAGTTCAGAATTAGTTTGAAACAGTAAGTCCTGTCTGTTTAGCTCAAAACAGTAGTGTGGGTAGTTGACTTTTGGAATAATACAAGTTGGCTAAACACTATATGGAGGGTTAGAACTTGTGAATCAAATTTCTGAATATATCAGAGAGGATCGTTACTCATAAACAATTCGGCATTTCTATGGACTCAATTTACGGGAAGGTTAATTCACTCTAATCAAAGAGTGAAGCCGATCACCTCGTTTAGTCGTTAGAGTTTTGACCTGCCCCGCAATGGGCCTGGGTTCGAGTCTTGACTTAGTCATGAGATACTCCCCGTGTGCTGTACCCTCATAGGGAGTAATGTTGTTTCCCATGGTTCTACCATAATAACAGACCAACAAAATAGAGGTGCATATATAGGCGAATGTCCTAGGAAATGTACCTGTCCTATAGTGTATAAAATCCATTCTTGAAACCGAATGCGCTTAGTTCCGCATGGAGGTGATTGCTCCCGACAAAGAACGTTCTGCCAAAGTTGTAACCTAATTTTATTTAACAAAGAGTAATGGACTTGTTTTTGCGGAGTAGATAAATTTTCTTGAACCACCCTCTTGGTATATCATTTCACGACTGTATGTTTTTAGGTACTATTCGTTTCCACTTCTCAATATTAAAGTGGGCTTAGTTGATAAGTTATGTTTGAAATCTGGAAATAAATTCGTTTCACAAAGGTATCTCTCCCTCAGGTAAATATTTATTAGGCAATTGCCTCAGTTATCTTTGATTTTAAATTAATTTGAAAACATACCTCAATTTTCTTTGGCTTATCTTTGATGTTAAAACACCACTCTATTCTGAATCCACAACTTCAGACTTACAAAAATAGAAATTTTCGAAAATGAAACATTTTATCACAATTTTCGACTTGAAATATCAAGTTTAGCAAACTATAATTCTGAAAAATGTGTCATCTTTTAGATATCAAGAAGTTTGAATGTCTTGATGAAGAACACTTGATGCTTACTTTAAACAAACCAAAAAAATTTCTCTTATTTTATAGCAGAGTAAATGATTTCGCAAATATCTTTGTATTTCCCACGAATATTTTACGTCATGTATAAGCCTATTTTTATGGGCTATTCAAAGTTTTTCAAACAATATATTAAATGTATGAATTTTTTATTCGAAAACAATGCCAATTCTTTTAATTATGCTATTGTTTTACTTTTTAAATATAAATATTATGAAGTTCCATTAAATTCATCATTGACAAATGTTTTTCTTTAAGTTATTAATAATTAGTCTATATTGCCATCTTAGGGCACATTAAAAGTTGCATGGGAGTTCAAAATCAACGTACTGTAAAATACCTTTTTCATTAAAAAAATAACATTCTTATGATGTAGAAAACGAAATCTGTATGAATTCCGAAATCCCTGACGAAGTGTTAAAAGATTTTGAAAGTTAGCAAGCACTGCATTTCATATCTTCCAAAAGTTTACCCCCCCCCCCCAAAAAAAAACAAACAAAAAAAAAAAACACGCATCCTATATATGAGGCGTTGAAAGGCAAAGTGGTGTAAGTCACATTTTCAACTTTTTTCATTTGGGGGCATATATGTAATCTCCATGTTCAATTTATAGTGGAATTGTAAATAGTTATTATTTGCAATATTGTAATAATTATTATGAATTATAATTTGTTCAATTTATGGTGGAATTTTTTGTAGTTTTTGCAGCTAAACTCTCTTGACTTACACCACTTGACTTACTGACTTACACCACTTTGCCTGTCACCGCTTCATATATTGATTTGCTTGGATTACTTTAATTTCTAAGCAGGACGTAGAGAGCACATAGAAAATCTTATGTTTCCTTGTTTACGTAAATAAGAAAGCAGTTTCTCGTTTTCACACCTGATTCCAATTTCATGTCTATTAACACGATACGGAACTGTTTTGTATGGAATGCTTTCATCTAAGATACAAAATTTCGTTAGTGCTTTGGAAAAATCCACGAACTCACAATTTGAGTGCAAGGACAGTTAAATTGTAAAAGCATTAAAAAAACAAAGAAAGAGATCTAATACCAAAAAGCAGAATTTGTTTACGAAATACATTTCTAGCGGCATTTTTTTCGCAATTAGATCATACTCTTATATATTGGTAAATTCAACAGTAGGTGCCTCAAATTGAATTTAGTGATATAAAATTTCAAATCACGATGTCAAACATATTTATATATATCATTTTTTATTTGTTTGAGATAATTTTTCATGGCTACTTATTTCATATTATTTTATGAATAGTTAATGTAAACAAAATGGTATTCCCAATTTTTACACGATTATTTAAACAAACGAACGCTTTTTCTCTGTTTTCGTACCAGTTTAAAAATTTCTGTCAATTTCCATCATCAGTTAAAATTGTTTTTTTAAGAAATATTTTCAATAATACTATATGATTTTATACGTGCCTCCTTACATTTTGTTTGGCAGTTTCTTTTACTGCTTTGAAAAATTGCTTGCATGTCATTTCAGTACAGGTAAGTTAAATTATGAATGCATTGTCGTATGATAAATTAGTATTACAGAAGTATAGCCTGTTTATGTCATATACTACTGATAACATTCTTTATCTGATAAGAACATATACTAAATTTTAGGTGAATTAATGATAGGTCCTTTAAATTTCGTGTAATGATGTGAAATATATTTAAATATATGGCAAAAATAAATTTCAGTTTACGTTTCAGCTGTAAATATTTTACTTTACTGTACACATAGACAATAAAAACAAAGATGTTTTCAAATTATGCTTTTTAAAATTCCCCTTTAAATTTTAATTTTTGTTTAACATTGGAGGCGGTAAGAGTTTCGTAAGTTTTTCTTTCTTATTTTCTATTTCGCCGCAAAAGAGAACCTGTGAATAATACATTGGTTTGATTCTGCACAGTTTACCTATACGAAAAGCCTTTCGCAAGAAAAGAAATACTAAAAGTGCATTCGCGGTTTAGATGTTAAAATTCCCTTTTGTCGGGTCTCTATTTTCTACACGTAATGTAGGAACTACGCTGAAAGTTGCAAACTTTGGGACATGCTTTCAATTTTTTATTTTGGCTAACTCCATTGAATTTTTTTATTTTGGCTGACTCCATTGAAATTCACTAGTGTTACCCTTCGTATAAAAAATGTGGCTATTTGATAGCTGAAATACCATTCGCATTATTACAATCTATTAAATGAGTACTAAGCTAAGTGCAGGAACAACTGAGTTTGAATTCAAAATATGAGAGTTATTTGAACTGCAATAAAATACTCTAAAATATTAAATAATTATTCCACTCTAAATTTTTTTTCTTTTTCCGTATCTCATTTGTAATATTCATACATCTTTTAGGGCAGTAATTTTTTTGACACGTGGTTTTGACGTGGTTTAAAGTGTTACTTATTTTTAATAAGAAAATTGAGAGTATGTCAAGAGCCTGTAACAAATAATATATATATATATATATATACACTGAAGTGCCACTGAATTAGGGATAGCAAAGCCTATGAAAATTGTGTAGCGCTGCGCATCATGTATGCGCAAGTGGGGGCGCTGTGGTAACTGCATATATAGCGCGTACTGTGGTTGTTCTGAATTAGTTGTTGGAATTGCCAGTATGGGTAAACTGCCTGATTTAGACGCCTTCGATCGCGGACAAATCGTAGGCGCGCGAAGCATGGGCCATTCAATTTCCGAAATCGTCAGACAGCTAGGATTTTCAAGGTCGACAGTGTCAAGAGTATACCAAGAATACATGGATGGTGGAAAAATAACTAGCGATCGGGCAAACTGCAAAGTACAATTCGCCTTGACAGTGTGTGGTGAGAGACAGCTCAGGCGTATTGTACGTATCCAGCGAAGCCAAACATTAGCTCAAATTACCACCCAGTTTAATGACGGTGCCAGTCGTACAGTCAGTAAACGGACTGTGCAACGCTCGCTTCACCGTATGGGTTTCGGGAGCCGTCGACATACGAGAGTACCATTGCTCTATACTCGCCATCGGGCTGCACGTCTTGCCTGGGCAAGAGAGCACAGAGACTGGAATGTAGAGGACTGGAAACAAGTAGCATGGAGTGATGAGTCTCGATTCCGACTACTTAACGCCGACGGAAGGCTGAGAATCATGAAGCCATGGATCCTGCATGCCTGGCTGGAACTGTACAAGGGCATGGTGGCTCAATCATGGTCTGGGGTGTTTTTTCTTGGCACAGTTTGGGATCTTTGGTGCGTGTACCAACCTCCCTCAATGCAATTCGGTACGTAGAATTGCTGGGTGATCACCTCCATCCGTTTATGCTGTTCTGTTATTCGCACGGTAATGGAGTTTTCCAGCAAGACAACTGTACCTCTCACAAGTCCCGGTTGGCTACTGGCTGGTTGGATGAGCATTCCTCTGACTTCTCTGTCATGAATTGGCCACCTAGAAGCCCAGACTTAAATCCTATTGAGCATCTTTGGGATGTTTTGGAACAAGGCGTGAAAGGCCATTACACAGCACCAAAGAACCTTACTGAAATCTGGACAGCTTTAGCCAATATTTGGCAAGCCATTCCCGTGGAACGTTTCCAGAAACTTGTTGAATCTATGCCTCGTCGTGTGGCAGCCGTTATCAAGGCCAGAGGAGGCCCAACTCGTTACTAGGTAGGTATCCCTAATTCAGTGGCACTTCAGTGTATATATATACATAGATTGGTAGATAAATAGACAAAAACATTCAGTATATGTTTTATTTTAATAATATAGAAAGGTTCTCCCATTTGAATCTTTCGATCTGCAGAGAAAAAAATCATTAAATACCAGCGGTTAGGGAATAAATAATCAAATAAACTTACATATTTCAGGATAACCCAATAACTTTTTGCTTTATGTCCCCATGCTTTGCCTGATTATGAGCTCGAGGCTACGTCTGATTCTGAAGATTGTATATCAACAGACGGGAAATACATTCATCCCTTAGGGAACAGTTAGCAGCTCATTAAAATTAATAAAACAGAGCAATGGAAAGCAAATTTTTACTGATTTGAAACATTAAATGATATCTATAGTTTCTTTCGGGAAACCTCATTTAATATGTAATTCAAGACTCTCGAAAAATGTTTGAAAGAGTAATTATTTTGTCTTTGTGAATAAATCATCAAAATACTCCATCAACGATAATAATAGTTTTATTGATCATTGTTTTCTTTGTAATATTTTGGTGAGTTCACATCCAGACTTAAATATTAGTGTGTTTTCTATGAACAGTTTTCCAGCAAAGGATTTGAAGCCGGTTTCAGAAAAAATCATGCTTATTATAAATTGTAAAGGATTTTTACTGAAATATTTAATGGCATCAATTAAACTTTTATTTTAATTACTCTAAAAATATAACTTATGTCTAAAACATTAATGCTTTTGTACGTTTTAAAGCAAATTTCAGTGACCTCATTATTTTTTATTAAATTTATTTGAGCAATTGCATAAGGAAATAAGACTTCGTAAAAGTAATAAAGTAAACTGAGAGCTTAATGTCCTGTAAACATCGTATTTCTTATGAAATGAAGTATTAAATTTTGTATTTGATATAACTTACCTTATTGACACGTTTAGCATTTCCTATTATTTCGGTAAAGCTCGGTAAGAACTTTTCGTAAACTTTTCGCAGTTTAGTAAAATTACCATGTCCATGAAATTAGTTGTTGAGAACAGGGTGTTGCCGAATTAGACCGGCAAATTCAGTGGATTGATAGTAGACATCAAGTCGATAGTAGGCACTAGAGGATAAACAAAGACGCAGAAATGTTGACTTTTCATTTATGCATCTTTGTTTACCCTCTAGCTGATCAGGTTTTCGTTTCCGGTCATACATTCCTTTATGATTCTGTTTTATTTTTGAGTTTTCTATCTCCTCCAGAAAAATGCGATATTTCCTGCTATCCAATGGGGTTGGTAAGAGGTATGGTATGTTTAAGTAAACAGCGCCCTCCAGCGTCAGATTTGCTTTTCCACTATCACCCATCTGAATTTGTCGGTCGAATTCGGCAACACCCTGTATATGCGCCTTCACTCATTTTACAACGCTGCGTTATCCAAGTCTGAGTTTCGCGGATCTTGCTTATTTAATTAAATGCTTTCAAAATTTATTGTTTGCCACTTAACACATTTTATTTCGTTCAGTGTATAGTTATCCTTTGAAAGTATTTTTCATCTAAAAATTCTTTCTTTGCCGACCAGGGACATGTTGACCAGGGCAACAGATAACTATCAAAAGTGCAGAAAATTTTAACTCGAAAGGAGAAAGATGAGATAAAGGTTATCCGCGACCCTTGTGTTACATCATAACTCCAAACAGTCTGTAATAAAATCACAAAATTTGATACTTAATGATATTGTTTCTTAACCCTTTCAGAGGCAACAACGTCCACCGTTTGCACGGTGCAAAATTTTTCCCTATTTCTTTTTAACCTAAAGAATCTTGAAAAATTTTCCAATTAAAGGTTGCAAAATGTTTTTACTACTTTAAACTGATAACAGATGGCAGTACTAACCATTTTTCTGGTCATTTAACTGGAATACAGAGAAAGCAAGTGAAAAATAGACTAGATTTAGGCGTTTGCACTGTGCAAACGGCGCCACTCAAAGGGTTAAGGCCGAATATGGATTCTAAGTAAGCTTCACCGAGACGGAAAACAATTTATGTTAGGTAGTTA
Source organism: Dolomedes plantarius (assembly GCA_907164885.2). Taxonomy (NCBI): domain Eukaryota; kingdom Metazoa; phylum Arthropoda; class Arachnida; order Araneae; family Dolomedidae; genus Dolomedes; species Dolomedes plantarius. The sequence goes on from OU015500.1 coordinate 60,887,519, forward strand.
TACATCAGTATATTTTAATATTGGATATAAAAACAAAAAAGTGGCATTTGTTTGATCAACATGTGATCGAGTTTTTCTGTAGTAGAAACTAAAGCGACTAGAAACCAAATTAGCTGTGTAAAACTGTTTGAGAAAACGTTTCATTATTCTCTATTTCTTATTTTTTGGGTCCATACTTTGACTGAAAGTCGAATACTGTATTGTTAATGGCTCCGTTTGGCTTACATTTTGATCTATTCACTAATAGATCTTTCATGGCTGGCTAACTTGGCTTGGGTTAATAATTGTAGGTCCGTAATTGTAAAATCTACGGGACTTATGTTTCAGAGGGTGTTGGATTTCGGTTTTCGATATCCATTATCAAAAGCAGAATGTCTTGGGATAATGGATTACGCCTAGGTATCTTCAGAAAGGAAGTAATAAAGAATAAAATCATCTTCTTTCCATTTTTTTTAAAGGATCATTTACGTCTTACCTGGTCTTTGGCGAAAATTTTTGCTTGCGACAAACTTTAGGTTCTTCGCAGTCTACGAATTCAATTATGAGAAGCTTTCGTCCACTTCTAAATTCACTACTTCTAGTATTTGAGTAACAAGCAAATTTTTAACCGTTACTTTTGGATTCTAGATAATGATTGTATAAAATTCCATTTCCTTTATTAAATTCCATTGCTATGCACGAATACATTCCTTTGTTGCTATCGATAAATTCATTTTCGACTGAAACGACATCTCATGCGATAGAAATTTTCTCGCTTTCAGGATCAATAAAAGCTCTTGAAACTTATGTAAAAGCAATAGCTAAAATAACTTTTCCTCGTCTTTAGAATCCGATTTTTTAATTCTTTAAATCTTGCTAAATAAGAATATTATCGAAGAACAAAAGATTACGTAAGCAATCTCTCATACATATTTTTCTTTTCTTTATCAAACGTCACAAAAACGTTTCGTTTTTTTCTGGAGAAATTTTTATATTACTAAACACGCAGTTTTTGAAAATTTAATATCTAGAAAGAAAATTAAATGAATTCGGTTTTGCAGACAGACAAAGAGTAGTAAATTGATCTCCGAAAGGAGTGAAATTCCGAAATGCATTGAAGAACTAAGAATACAATTTATTTTATAAGATATATATAATTATTGTGTATTATTGTGTATTTTCACAATACTTTCAGATTATTCCCTTAAAAAGGCATTTGATTACGTATTAATGCTTTCTTTAAAATATTATTTTTTTTCTTTGGAAATATTTTTTTATAAATTGAAGAGTGAAGCAATGTTTTTAGTTTATCATAAGAGTGAAGTTAATTGTAAGTTCCTTTCATGCACATTTCACATAACAATTAATCTTACTTAGTTTAGGGTTTTGCAAATCTCGTGAAATCCCTCTTCATTCCTTTCAAAACGTGAAATGACCTCAAAAGGGAAAATGGAAAGGAAAGTTCTTTGTTCTCTATTGTTTTTTCAAAGATGTGCTTTAACTATTGTTCAAAATCTTTCCTGACTGTGATTTGATTAGTAACATATTTAATAAGAAAATATATTTTAATGTCATTGAAATAAGTCAGAAATTTATTTCGAAAACATAAAAATGTCAAGGTTTGTAATTTAATTGTTTTCAGACGAAAATTTACAAATGCATGCTTGCGTCTTTTTAACACGTGTTTATTTGACTATTAATTACGGAGAAGTATTCATAGTGCTGAAAACAGAATATAACAGACTCTCAAAAATAGAAAACAATTGTCCAATTTATTTTAATTATATTTTTAAATCTATTATCATTAAGGTTTTCAGTAATGAATGTAGTTCCCACTCACGCAACAAAATACAAATATAATTGAATACTAATGAATTTATTGGTCGTAAAGTCTAAGGCTTAATGGGCAAAGGACGGTTTAAAAAAATCAGTTGCTCATACATCGTCATCACCAAAACGTGAATAAAGAAAGCGAAATCAAAATATTTATGAAGATATATTGCCAACGAAATATGCATGGAATTCAGCCACGTATTTTGACCTCTAGTAGCTCACCACAGATTGAGGAGTTTATCTTGTACAGAGGCTGTTCGCACATTTTTTAGACGATTTTGGTAAGCGGTAATAAAAAAGCGTTTGCTGCAAAAGAAATAATTGCAATTGTACTATGTTTTTAGAAGTCCAAATTATCGTCTACGGCTTGAAAGTTTTGTTTTTATTCAAAATGGCGTTTTTAACAAAGCAGTGGTTCGGAGGCTACATTTATGCTTTTTCCGAAGAGAAATATGCATACTCCGTTATCCAAAAACGATGTGAGAGTCATGGTTTTGTGATATCTAAAGCGTCGATAGGTAATATCGTCAACAAGAAAGGAAAAAAAAAACGTCAAATTGGAGCCTCAAGAGGGACAAAAATTCCAAACAAGTATCCAAGGAAAAAACGGACATCTTCGACTATTGCAAAGGTACGTTGTTTAATGTTAAAAGAAAATCCCCCTAGTCAAAGGACAGTTGCAAAATCATTAAAATGCTCGGTGTCCATTGTAAACAAAATGATAAACGTTGATTTAAATCTTAAGAAAGCGAAAAAACGCAATGTGCATCGTCTTGTTCCAAATTATATCGCTGAACGCAGGACACGCTGCAGAATTCTATATGATAAACACTTATCCAAAGAAAAATGGAAAACAACTGTCACAATAGATGAATCATGGTTATATTTAAATGATTGCAACAAAAAAAGAGCCATTTATTATCATAAAAGGGGAGAAAAAAATTTAAGTACATGGTTCAAAGAATCGAAAGAAAGTTTTTCTAAGGGATTCATGATTGTTGCTGGTTTTACTTATAATGGCAAGTTAAAAATAAAGAGAGTGGAAAAAAATGTCAAGATTAACTCCAAATACTATCAGAAACATATTTTATCGCCAATTTTTCTGAATGAAATACCATCGCTTTACCCACAGTGCCATCAATCTGTTAGACTCCATCAGGACAAAGCTAGCAGTCACACATCAAAATCCACTGCAAATTTCCTAAAAGAAATGGAACAAAAAACTGGTATCAAGGCCATACCCTTCACGGATATCCCTACTAAATCTCCCGATGTATTACCTATGGATCTTTGTGCTTTCGGACTTTTAAAATCTGCATTATCCAAACGTCGCCCCAAAACCCTTACAGGACTCTGGAAAGCTGTTCAGGAGGAATGGGATAGAATACCTCTTCTGACACTTCAAAAGGCATTATTATCCTGGAAATTGCGGTGTCGAAAGATAGTTCAGAATAAGGGATGTCAAATAGAGCATTTAAAACACAAGAATTTAATGTAATTTAGTTTTGTGAATACAATATACATCATCTAAAAAATGTGTGAACAGCCTCTGTATTCAGTTAGTAGGCTATGTTTGTAATTTTAAAATTGGTGGTTTTCTTCATCAAACACTATCAATTCAATTTAAATAAAATATTTATAAAAATATCTAGATAAATATTTATGATCAGGAAAAATATTTATTTATTTTTTGCTGTTTATAAAAATAATAAATGATACAATACAAGGAGTAATAACTAAATATGAATTAAACAGATTTTAACAGGCAAGAAAACTGTATATTATAAGTAATGTTTTAGAAAGAATTTTATCTTACCTTATTAGATCGTCTTCTAGGACAAGGATTATAGCTCGCGTATCCTAACACTAAAGTCGGCGTTCTACAATTCGGCTTTTACGGCAATATCGCGAAATATATTTTTTTTCACATTTCATTTTTCAGATCTTGCCCTTTGATTTTGAGGCCAATTTTATCACTAAAGACATTCGCCTTTTTAACTGCGAAAATCACTGGTTGCTTTCAATAGGAGAATCAAATTGGTGAATCAAAACCACCCCCTCAATTTTGACCACGCGTCATATATTTTCATTAATTTCTGTCGATTCAAATTTTATAAATCATTCAAGAAATATAACCTCCCCGGTAATTTCATTATCTCGATTGTTGTGTTGATTTATGGTTAACTTACATTGAAATCGGTTATATAGATCTTTGGAGTGCAAATAATTTATGTTTAACAAAAAATGATTCCAATTAAAATAGTTCATATATGTGTTGCAATGGAATCAGAATATCAGGGTATCTCCCATATTCTGTTAGACTTCGAAAATAAACAGACTGATTTAATTTTTCTTAATTTGTCAGCCAAGATTCAAAGCATATCAGGTGACTGAAGAAAGGAATAATGTAACATCTCTAGTCTTTGTGATTGCTTCTTAGGCTAGTCAATTATGGGCAATATTTTCTTTCATAACAATTTATAATTTTAAGTCCTAAAAAATATTTCAATTAATTTTTGGTTTTTATTAGTATTTCCCAATAAGTAATAGATAATGAGAATACACAATCAAATGCGCTTAAGTTTTACATTAATATTAACACTAGAAAAACCGGAATTTTTATCTTACTAAAAAGACTGAACGCCGTCATGTTGACAGTTAAAAATAAAATCAAGAGTTTAAAATATTTAATGTTTTTTAAATGGTTAAATACTTTAAATTTTGAACTATTTCATACCAATATATAATAAATTAGTATATATTTAGATATATTTTTATGTAGGTATGCCGAGCTGTAAACCTGGTATAGTTTTTCCGTAAAAATATATGCATGGTTTGTGAAGTTCTTATTTTTCAACACCAATATTTCCGAAGATCCATTATTTCTGTTATTTGCAAAAGGGAGAAGAAACTAATATTAACTAACATTTTTCCGGTATTATTTTGATGATTTCTGCCTGTTTACTATATTGCCGTCAAATCGACGGTTTTCAATCTTAGTAGGTATACAACACATTTTCTCCCCCTCTTAACTATCGAATATAATTTTGCAAAGGTGTGTACATATTTCGCGTAAAATTTAAAAAAGTCAAAAAATTTCAGAAGCCTGAGGACATAAATACGGACATAGCGCCCATTAGTATGTCCGACACCATCGAAATGACGGCAGCCGTCTTTCTAGTGTTAAATCTATACTAAACAATGATTTTGCATAAATAAGTTAGCAAATGTGACAAAACCGGCCGGCAAGACGCTTTCTCAGACCTGGAAATATCGTTCTCGACTGCAATAAACCCTCGGATTTCGTTAAAGCTTCCTTGTAAGATCCGGCTGGCGAACGCGGTAACACATACAGGGCCTGTTCACATAGAATCCGTCAGAGTCAGCGTTACTCGAATTGAAAATACGTATGTTTAACCAATTACAAACCTCCAAACGATTATTAAGGTACACTGGTGTAAGAAATTAAGAGAATTTGCAGACTTGGTCGATTATCTCTAGAACTACTGTACCGATTTTAATGAAATTTAATATGTACATACATTGATACAATACAAGCAAATAACCATTCAATAATTGTAATGCACACGCATGATCGTGCGTAACACTCGTTGGAGTCGGAAGGTATGAAACAGCGGTTGCAGAATAAAAAAAAAATGGGTTAATAGATGGGTTAATTTTGCAGCAATCGGTTAATTTCAAATTATAACAGTAAAAATGAGTAACCACCAACGTTTAGATGATGGAACGAGGTGGCGAATTATGGGTAGGCTAGAAACAGGCCAATCTAAAGTCCGTCCAATCTAAATTTAACGTCCAGCGTCGTGTGTAACTTATGGAAACAGTTCCAGGATACCGGATCCATCGAGAGAAAGCCTGGGCAAGGTCGTCCAAGAGCCACGACGGCCAGAGAATATCGCCATTTGTCGATTATAGCGAGGCTTAACAGGTGTGCTACAGCTTCTCAGCTCTCTCGTGACTTGTATGAAGCTACAGGAACCCGTGTATCATGGGTGACTGTTTCCAAAAGACTTCATGAGAGAGGGTTGTTTGCAAGAAGACCTGCTGTTTGCGTCCCGTTCACTTCTACGAACAGGAGAATCCGTTTATCATGGTGCAGAGAGCATAGAGATTGGAGTATGGATCAATGAGCGACCGTTATGTTCACTGATGAGTCCCGGTTCAGCCTAAACACCGATTCTCGCCGTACGTTCATATGGTGAGAACCAGAGACCCGCTACCTACCCTCCAATGTCCGCGAAATCGACCATTATGGTGGAGGAGGTTTAATGGTCTGGGCAGGCAACATGTTGTATGGCCGCACACCTCTCCATGTCTTTGAAAGAGGCACTGTGACTGGTGTGAGGTATAGGGATGAGGTCTTGGAGCCCTATGTTCGCCTTTTCGGGGGTGCAGTTGGCCCCGAGTTCATTTCAATGGACGATAACACGAGGTCACATAGAGCTCTTCTGGTCGACGAATTTCTAGAGAGTGGGGATATTCGCCAGATGGATTGTCCAGCCAGATCTTCAGACCTTAACCCTATAGAGCATGTGTGGGACGCTCTGGGGAGGGCAATTGCAACTCGCAACCCCCCTCCGAGAACCATCTAGGGAATAAAAACAGCGTTGCTGAACGAGTGGGAACCATTTGCCACAGGAAATAATAAACTGCCTTATTTCAAGTATGAAGTCACGGTGCGATACCTGTATATCTGTAAGAGGGGACCATATCCCCTATTTACCCATATATTAACCCATTTTTTTTGTTTATTCTGCAACCGCTGTTTCATACCATCCGACTCCAACGAGTGTTACACACGATCATGCGTGTGTATTACAATTATTGAATGGTTATTTGTTTTGCATTGTATCAATGTATGTACATATTAAATTGTCGCCCAGTGGCTAAGTGGATAAGGCATTAGCCTGCCACGCCGGGGGTGTGGGTTCGATTCCCGCATAAGACTTGGCTGTATTCTGGGGAAGCGGTCAGTCTTCCGCCTGCAATTGGAACCCCGTCTAGAAAGGGGAGCTGCAACCCATCGTCCATCGCTGGTGTCATCGTCTGTCAATAAAATTCTTCTGTGATTGTGTCATTTGTCTGTTTCTATGTCTTATATTCATATGTACACCGGACTGGGGTGTAATGTTGTCATCCCCCGGGGACATTAGCCACACACACACACACACACATATCAAATTTCATTAAAATCGGTACAGTAGTTCTAGAGATAATCGACCAAGTCTGAAAATTCTCTTAATTTCTTACACCAGTGTATGTGATTGGTTTTAAATATGTCAATACGAGTAACGCTGATGCTGACAGATTCTATGTGAATAAGCCTTCAATATGTTATAAATCCATCCTCACTCTATGTCGTTACAGATGCCCTGGTTCTCTTGTTTAATGCATAGAAGACGTGATAAAAAGATCATAACGAGACACTACTTTTCAGAAAGATTTTTCTATGGTAAATCTCGTCAAAGACGCAACGTTCTTGGTATAGAGATAACACGAAATATGTTTTTTGTTGCATGGTTTGTCCACGCTAGAAAAATTACATGTCAAAGTAATTTTGGGATGTGCACCGCACACATAGCACCTATGGAATATACATCCCTCCTGCGGGTGTACTCATTCAGCCTCTCATTCTATTATAATATGCAGTAATTAGCGACAGATGACGGAATATCTGGAGACTAGCATAAACGTCCCTTTAATTTTTTAACTTCATTGCCTTTAAGTAGGCAACAGATGTTTTTACAATAACACTTATTTATCCCTAATACCATTTGTTGCACCATAGTCTTCGTCGTAACCAATACAAATGCGTTGTGATTGAAAGATTAAAATTACTAAATAATTAAGGGATCAACCAAATGTTCCACAGATTGGTATAGAATACATAACATATAGTTAAGAAATTAAAATTAATTGATAAAGGAGCAATTTAACAATATAGTAGTCTATTAACATGACTCAGAATTACCTCTCACAGTGGAACGTCTATGGTATGACTATCTCCATGAGGCTCGGATGCACCACGTGTAGAACTTAAAACATAAAAAAATATATTAAAATAAAATATGACTCACACGTTACCCAGGGAAGACGCAATAAGCGATGGTTTAAAGAAATTGGTTTATTGAACATATACCAATCATTGAATAACATAAAGATTCACAGGTGGGCCTAATTTCATTACTCTCTCCCAGCACCCACACCACACACCTTCTTACATCGTAGTCAGGCAAAGAGTGAGTGTCGTTCTGTCGAGTCGCAAAACCAGATTCTTCTCCCTTCCATATCTCGCCAAGATGCATGCGCGTAATGGCCAACAGGTGCCATTCTGGTGATATTTTAAACAGATATTTCGTTGTATTTACAGTTTGCAATAGTTGAGCATCAGTTAAAACGCTCACGAACTGTCCTTGAAAGAGGACGCGTGCATGGCTTTATAACACCATTGTATTTACCAAATACACTCATGGACAAAAAAATTAGCGCACCAAGAAATAATTGCGGGATCGTAACGAAACTTGCAATGAAGGTACATCTCGGGGAGATATGCAAATGATAAGAAATGCAGCGTGATTGCGCATTACGTATAGCCGATAGAGGGCATTGAACATCGTACTCTGTGGAGTATAAAACAGGTAACCAAAGCTTGTTTGAGTGTGCTGAATCATTTACAAAGGAAGAGATGAGATAGACATGCCATTACGCAGTGTTCGAAGACAATATAAGCAGTTGTCGCAGTTTGGGAGGGGGAGAATCGTCGGGATGATGGAAGCTGGGTGGTCAGCTAGGCGAGTAGCTCGTCAATTAGGTCGCTCTGATTGCGTTGTGAGGAGGTGTTGGGACCAGTGGACCCGAGAGATGTCATGTACACGAAGACCAGGCTCAGGACGCCCTCGACAGACCAGTCGTCGAGAAGACCGCCACATCGTAAGAAATGCACGCGTAAAGCCAACTGCTTCATCGGCTGCCATCCAGGCACAGGTAGCACCTTCACTAGGGGCCTCTGTGTCTTCTCGAACCATACGAAGGCGCCTGGCTGAAGGACAGTTGGTATCGCGGCTCCCATTACGTGTGCTGCCCTTGACGCCCACCCATCGACGCCTCCGTTTGGAGTTTTGCCGCGCACGAGGAAACTGGACTGCAGCGAAATGGAACCAGGTCGTCTTTAGAGACGAATCCAGATTCAATCTCGGCAGTGATGACAATCGTGTCCGTGTGTGGAGAGCCCCTGTTGAACGCTTCAATCCTGCCTTGCTGTACAACGACACATCGCTCCCACAGCTGGTGTGATGGTATGGGGTGCCATTGCCTACAATATACGGTCACCTCTAGTATTGTTCCGTGGCACCGTGACAGCCCAGCGGTATGTTCATGAAATCCTGCAACCACGTGTGTTGCCACTCAAGCAACGGCTCCCAGGAGCCATTTTTCAACAAGACAATGCTCGGCCTCATACGGCAAGGGTGTCACAAGACTGTCTCCGCACTGTTACTACCCTTCCTTGGCCTTCCCGATCCCCAGATTTGTCTCCAATCGAGCATATCTGGGATCATTTGGGACGACGAGTTGGGCATCCCACGAGTTTGAACGAACTAGAGGCAAGGTTACAGCAAATATGGAACGAAATGTCTCAAGACATCATACAGAACTTGTATGACTCAATGCCCGATCGTATCGCATCGTGCATTCGCGCTAGAGGCGGTCCAACGGAGTATTAACTCCTCCATTCTTTTGTCTTTTTCTCTGAAATAAATTATCCTTTTTCTGTGATTTTCTTATCATTTACTTATATCAAAGTAGTCATTACGTATGTAAAATTTCGTTTCATTTTGAAGACTCCTTCTTGGTGCGCTAATTTTTTTGTCCATGAGTTTATATCAAAGCATTCGCCTATGTGTTTATTTTCGGAATACCTTTCACTTTGCATAGGCGTCTGGGCCTCAGGGACACCCGTGACCCAGACTTTCTCCATTACGTATTTTGATTTAATTGCATATCTTTATGATAGTACAGGGAAATCCTAATGATTATAAATTATAGTACCTCCCTCAGCTTTCCGTTATTGGGCCTTCCCGATTTGTGCCGCTAATTCACTCATTTAGGTGCATATGATGAACTAATGGCTTCTTAGCTACTAAGATGTTGGACTTCCAATGACGCAATCTGAATAATTCTATTTTTTAACAATTAGCCTGCAAATTGATCACATTATAATTCTCATAACGATATCTTAATTTGTTCTATACAGATTTAATAATCTCACTAGTGCACAGAAGAACTTATTAGCGCAAATGTGAGAGCATTGCAACGTTTATCTTTTATGAAATTATATTTAGTGTGGTAACTAACTTCCCTATAATATTGTAGTTGTGAACTCTACAATATTGATGCACAGCATATACACGCAAATGGTGTGAATAAACACCTGGAAATTTAATATAGAAGTTAAGAAAATTCCAATATCCTTTAAAACTTATTTTTTTCCTTTTTACCCTTTATTTACTTTTATCTCTTGCAAAATTTAAATCGTATACAAATCCAGTCACACAAAAATATCCAATGATATTTCACATCTTTTAGATCTTCCATGAGTAAAATTCCGGTGACTTGCTAACCTGAATAACTGAAGGATTCAAAATTATGAATATTCAAAGTCACAGGACTTAAATTAGATTTCAAAACATTACATCTTGTTTCTTTTCCTTTCATTTCTATGCCTAAAAGTGCTTTGTCACGTCTAGAGCTAAATATATCTTCTTTACGAGAGATATAGCAAACGAAGAGAAGGGAAATTGAGTTAAGAAGAAACTTCAGAAAAGCATCCGGTTTATTGTTTTCCATTAAAGAACACTTTTCTTTTAAGATTCAGGGGAGTGCTTTGTTTCTTATTATTTATGGCATATTTCCAAGATATCAATTTTAGTATAGTTTACGGTTTTAAATTTTAATATGATAATAACATTTATTATAATTTAAGTAGTCTTATTAAATCAGTTTTCTCCCTGTTTATCTCCGTAAGTGTCAGCTAGAATTTCCTACCTAGGTAGAGAAATACTTCCAAATACAGAACATAAGTATCCATCATTTTTATATCCTAAGATGTAATGAAAAGGGCAATTTCGGGCTCAATAATGTTATATAAAAATAAACGTCAAAAATCAAAATGCTATTAAAAATTGTTATTTTTTATTCTTACCCAACTTAAATACCTGCAGGTAAAGGAAAAAAATATTTTTTACAGAAATGAAATTCAAAATTTAAGTTATATAATATTTAAATATATCACTGAAATTGGTAAATTATCAACACAATATCGAATAACCTATCAATAAGTTATAAAAGGGTATTTTTATCAATCCTGATGCAAAAACATAATTTGTTAATATATTTTTTAACTTGGGGAGGGGGGGGGGAAGAAAAGTTTTTGAAAAGGGCAGAGGACTCTTTTTAAAAATGGCCGATTTAATGGTACTTAATCTTTTCACAGCTGTGTACAGTGCAGTCACCATTGTTGTAGAGGCGATCAAGTTACATGGATATGAAGAATTTGTTTTCTACTTCTCTCAAACCAAAAGGCCATTGAAAACGTTATAACAATAATTTGATAAAATGCAGGGAGGCAGGCCGAGAGATCTCCCATTAGTGTAGTCTTACTAGAAGTATTATAGAAACATGCATTCGTATAGGTAATTTACTGGATTATAACGGAAGTTCTCGAATTGACTTTAAAAATAAATGTACTTATTAGTTCAAGACATGCTTATTCAAGACTATTGGTAAACATATGATAATAATTTATGAATTACAATTAAAATAAGAGTCCTTTATTAACTTGCGAGACTAAGTACAGAATAAATATGTTAAATTTGCAAGTTAACACTAAATTTATTAAAATTGGATAATAAAAAAAGGTTGTAACAACGTAGTAGGAAATCAATATGATGATCACTGATCGTAGTTCGTCAATATGATCTCTGATATTCAGCCATCAGGCAAGGAATTTACTTCTTTGCAAGCGGTTCTCTGCAAGCAACATGTGAGTATGTATAATGCGCTGTACTGTTGCTGACGTTTCATCACTGTTCATGACGATTTGAAGCTGATCGCGTCCAAAAAAACATATATTCAGGTTTTTCAGGAATTGGATGATAAAAAAATTTCAGATGCCCGCATAACTTATTTATCTTTTTATTTATGCCTTTATTAATTTCTTAATGCCCTTCACTATCTTCTCCTCAAATTTGTCTTTATATAAATATTAAAAATACTATTTGAAAATTTGCTCCAAAAAATTAAAATAAAAAATTAAAGGCATGTTTGGTTTTTGATTTACCTAATGAACCAACAGTTCTTGTTGTATTGTTGCATTTTTTACCTTTATGGCTCTAGTCAGACCTCAAAATATCTAGGAATGGACAAATGGACGCCGCTTTCTTTCGTCCTGATTTCGGCAATGTTGCATCTACACCATGCAAGTAGGTTATATAACCATTTCTAAGTTAAATCCAACTATATTTTTTGGTGTCGGTGGATGGTTTGTCATGTAAAGTTTCTCCTTCGGTAAGCTTTACTTACGTTAAACGAAGATACGAGAAGCTACAGGTAAAAACCTGACATTTCGTTTAACTTTACAATTTTGCACATAATTGTATTCTTTCTTGTGAAATGGTTAAATTTTCTCCTTATATAAAAATACAACTTGCAACGAACAAAGTATTTTTGGAAGAGATAATGAAATTCCTCTAAGATTCCTTGTAAATTATAAACGTTAGTTTTAATTTTATGATAAAACTATGGCTATCTTCTTCTCTTTACTTTATTTATTAATAAAAACCTTTTTTCTGTGCTGTTAGAAGAATATATTCGACATAGGTTCGAGTAATATACATACTTGTACTTATTTTAACAACATTCTTCTGAAACATCAAAGAATGATTTTGTTCATTACATACTTAAAAATAAAATATGGCCAATATTTCATATAAATATTTAATTAATTTCACTGGTGACAGCATCATACTTCCTATGAGGTAATTATGTCTCTTGTGAGGTGTAGTGCACTTTACGTGCTAATAAATTCACTAATTAACCTCTAATGAAGTTAATGAATGAATTCCTTAATACATCAGGCTTATACCCCTCCCGTTTAAAGAAACATTGATTAAATCTTAAATGTGGCAAGCATTAAAAATATAACAGTAGCTTATCCGTAATTAACGAACTTTTATCTGTGGTAAGCAGAAATAAGGATATAAAATTTAATAAAATTGGAGAAATATAAACAATCAGTTTTATCCGTTGAATATAAATTACTTTAACTTTCTTCAAATAAGATTGTCAAATACAATAAGGTCATCTCTACAACTAATTGAAAAGAAGCAGTTTAACATAATGTAATGTACCGATTGTTTGAATAAACAATTATCTTTATAGATATTTTTAAATCTGAGATTGCATTGGTGATTATTTATGAATTTCCTAAAAGACATGAAGTTATTTCGATTAAGTGTCGAACAATTTAAAAAAAAAGGCTTTTAAAAATTATATAACGAATAATAATGCATTGAAACTTCACCTTATGTATTAAAACAAAAGGAATACTTCAAATCAGACTCAACAGAGCTAAGAAAGATGAGATATTTTGAATGAAGAGGAGAATTATCTTATAGTACTTCTAGGCTTGTTGGGAAAAGTTAAAACATTGAAGGATATCAAGAAAGTTACTTTAAAAATGCTATGAACAAACATAAAATTGTAATGAACGACGAATTATGAAGGAAATACGTTTGAAATATCTAGACATTTATGATAATTTGCAAAACATATCAGATTTTCCGTCTTTATATCGAATTGTAAAATTATATAATATAACTTAATGGAAGTCGACATAAAAAAGCATAAAAACTATTATATAGTTGATAACTTCAATCTACAGAGAAAAATAACTCTATTCTTGCGTTACATTTTTCTCTGATATCATTCATATCATTCCTTAAGTCGAGTTTTGTAGGTATACTTAGGCAATTTCTTCTCAACTTTCTTAATCAAAAAAAAATCCCATAAAAATTTTGAAAGCTGGCGGGAGGTAATTTTTTTTATTTTTTATTTTCTCTGAACGCTTGAGTATTAAATACTAAAGATTGATTATAATACATAGAAACACCTGAGGGCGTATTTATCTGTAAATAGAATTTTGAAATTGCATACCATGGTAACTTATAAAGGGATTTAAAGAAGAGTTTAAACAACATTTGCTTTTATCGTATTATCGAAACTCCACATTTAAGGGAAAAAATGATATAATTTAATAAAAATATCTATTTAGAAAATATTTTAACGTATGCATTTTACGGAGATGACTTCCTGACTTTAGAAGTAATTGAAATTTCAAATTCAAGGAACGAACTTAAATATTTAATGCCGAAGTAAAATAAAAATGCTTTTTAACTGAATTTTCTGGCAAAAGCATGTTTGTTTAAAAAAGTTAGTAGTGTAAATCCTCTCCTAATTTTCTTTTCTGTTCTAGGGCTGTATTAAAGAAAAGTGCTTAAATTTCAAAGAGATTTTAATCAAATATGCACAAGGTGAATAAAGGTAAAGGTAAAATTTTATTGAAAGAAACACGAAACTTCAACTATGTAGTCTTCCGTATAAATTAAACGTGTATTTAAGAATCTCCGAACTAGTTTATTTTATTTCTATATGTTTTAGAAAGAACATCTTAATCGAATAAGCAAAAGCTCTAAAACTTGATATTAAAGTGTAAAGGTTTGAACGATTTATCACTTATTAAATTTCTGTTTTAGGAGAAAGAACCTGTGATGACAAACTTTTAAATTACGTTATTTATTTCTGGGTAAACATCATATACGGTACTTTATGTTAAAATACCAAAAAACGCAGACTAATCTGCCTGCATAGAGGTAAAATTATTTCATTAAAGTATTTATAAATTAAAAATGATTAATGGTCTCAAAAATGTTAATTTTTTTACGTTAAAGCCTTTTTGAATAATTCTTTACCTTTACGTTTTGGATTAAAAAAGGGTACTTAAAAATATTTCTGATAGAGATAATTTACTTATATTCTTTCATGATTATAAAGTGAAGCTTAAATTTACATTTATTAAAAGAGGTTTATGTAGTATGTATCTCTAGTTTGTGTAGGGCTTTTAATAACTTTTTTATTCAGACTACTTTCATCAGTATTTTGAATTATTTAATAAAAACTATCCCATTTCCTACACTAATATACAAAGCTAAGATGTCCAAGTTAGTTAAGTTAGGAATGTACTCAAGTTAGGAAGGTGGAATGCGCGATATCGCTCGCCACCGAGTTAATTTAAGATTAAAAGAGGTGAATCTAGAATAAGTTTTGAGACCTCGTAATGAAGGAATTCGACTCATCGAAATGAATAATTATAATCAAATATTTGTTCTTAACTGAATAAAGTTCTGGTGACTTCTAAACTTAGAAATTAAAGTATTGCTCAGTTGAAAAACTGAAATTTAACCGTTACTCTACCTGTAGGTATAACTAAATAACCCATGCCAAAACATCAAATGAAATTTAGAAACAAAAATAAATTTAATGACATCATTTTATCTATCGAAATAAATCCTGACCAAGTTTAGAAATTACTAAATAGCCGCCTTTAGGAAGAAACATGTAATTATAATTGAAACATGCTACAATAATGAGCGCGTAGTGCTAAAGGAAAATGTTGCCATCACACAATGAGAAGCTGCAGCGGCTAGAAGTTTCTAGATGGAGAAACAAGAAGTAAGGACAAGACAAAGAAATGGTTATAAGAAAAGTGCAGCTAATATAAAATGTAAATACAATTTAAAACCAAAATAAAAATAAACATACATGACAATTAACTATTAATGTAGTATAGACATTTAAAGGGATTTTATAAAAGATAAATACCCTCTTTAATTAAGTTCATAGTCAGCATTACATGAGTCTTTGTTTCGTGTAACGATGATAGTTTATAATGAATAATGATAACAGTTTTACTCCTTTATTACATCTGCTTGGTGATTGATTTCGTTGACTAAAAAGTTCATTCTTTTTTTTTAATGAAATTATGTGACGCATTTTTCATTTTCACCAATAACTTAACTGAATAACATGTTCACCATTTTCTTCAATTGCTTGATCCTTGTGCTATCTTTAAGGCAACTTCATAGTTCCATTCTCCCAAACATTTTTATCTTTTTGAGCATAAAAAATGTTCTGGGTGTCTCTTACAGTATTCCAGGGAATTGAAATTTTATCCAGTAAGAGAACTTTGTATAGTCCAAAATAAATGGAAATGCGAAAGTGCAATGTCTGGTGAATACGGCAGTTTAATAAGAACTTCCCAACCAATCAGTTTTTGCCTGATCATCAAAGTAATATGTGGTCTTTGCGTATTCTGAGGAATGATTCTGCATTTTCTTTTGACTCATTACGGACGCTTTTAATCGAGTGCTGTCTTTAATTGGTCTAAATACGAGCTGTACTTGTCGGAATTTACAGTTTGGCTTTCGGAAGAGCTCAAAATAGAGGACTTCTTACCAATCTCATTGTATACACATCAACACTTTATTTGGATGAACACCGGGCTTTGGTGTGATTCCTGATGGTTCATTTCGCCTACCCCCCTGACCTCTTCTAAACCTACACTGCTGGCCACTGTAAATGCAACACCCTGAAGGAAACATGCAAATAACATGAAATTTACAACATGCATTAGCGGAGGTGAGATATGCAAATGATTAAAATTTCAGCGCAGACACACATCACGTGCGCCTGTGGCGACACTTCAAAGCGCTATTTAAGGCTTGGAGATTTCGACGATTTCAAGTTCGGCAATTGTGTTTTTCTTGTGGTTTTTTCAAAAAAACGATCAATTATGCCTCGTCGAAAACAGCGATCATCTTTTGATCCAGTATCCGAGTTCGACAGAGGAAGGATAGTGGCCTACCGAGATTGTGGATTATCTTTCAGGGAAATCGGTAGTCGTGTTGAACGAAACCAAACAACTGTAATGCGGATATGTGATCGTTGGATGCAGGAGGGTACGACGGACCGGCGTGTTCGATCGCATCCACCTCAGCGCAACACTTCACATGATGACAGACAAATTGTGCGCATGGCAGTGACGGATCGCTCAGTCACATCACGAACCATAGCACAGCACATGCAGTCTGTAACGCATCATCCAGTGTCTGCGCGTACCATTCGACGCCGTTTACAGCAGAGTGGTCTGTCCGCAAGACGTCGATTGCTTGGTCTACCCTTGACGCAGAACCACAGACGTCTCCGCCGCCAATGGTGCGATGACAGAAGGATGTGGACTGCAGAATGGAATGAAATTGTCTTTACTGACGAGTCACGCTTCTGTCTGCAACACCACGATGGTCTCATTCGAGTCTGGAGACACCGTGAAGAGAGGATGCTGAACAGCTGCGTTATGCACCGCCACACTGGTCCTGCACCGGGTATTATGGTATGGGGCGGTATTGGATATCACTCTCACACACCTCTAGTACGCATTGCCGGTACTTTATACAGCCAGCGCTACATCTCCGAGGTGTTAGAGCCAGTTGTCCTTTCTCACCTTCAGGGCTTGCCCACAGCCATATTTCAACAGGATAATGTGCGACCACACGTGGCACGCATTGTCCAACGGTTCTTCGTCAATCGCCAGATTGAATTGCTTCCCTGGCCGCCTCGCTCTCCGGATCTTTCGCAGATAGAAAACATGTGGTCCATGGTTGCTCTACGATTGACCCAGATTCCATCCCCAGCTGCCACAGCAGATCAACTTTGGCAACGTGTGGAAGCTGCTTGGTCTGCTGTACCCCAAGAACTCATCCAAAGTCTCTTTGAATCAATGCCGAGGCGTGTGGAAGCGGTGATCTCCAACAATGGCCTTTACTTTGTCTACTGATTTTGGCAGGAACCACACTTCACAGAAGTCTATAAATTTAATCATTTGATACTTGGTCAATATGTTATTTACAAAATAAATTTTGTTGTGATATCTCTTGTCTTTCATGGTGTTGCAATTTGTGTGGCCAGCAGTGTATTATTGTACATTATACACCTTTCATTCCCTGTCATAATTTGTTTAGAAAACGTAATGTTTTTGTTACGTTTAAGTAGAGTTAAGCATGCAAAAGTTTTCTCCAAAATATTTTTTTCGCTCAACTTACAGGGAACATCAAAGTGATTAACATAAACAAGCTGGTTCAAATAATTTATAAAGCTTTATTTAGATATTTTGAGTATATCGGCTATCTCCCCCGGGGTATAACGTTGATTGTACTCAATTAATGTGTCAGTTTGATCATTTTTAACTTCAACTAGTCTGTCTGACGCTGGACACACTAGTTGCGAAGTTTCGTGTTGGAGATTTCTCTAACACGAAACTTTGCAAACAACTTTTAACAGGTTCTGTTAGCAGAAACACCTTCTTCATAAACTGCACAAATCCTTTTCTTGTGTTTTATTTGCGATTTTCTGTTCTTGAAGTGATAAAGCATAATTAAACGAAAATGTTGCTTATTTTCTTCTATCTTCAATTTGAAAATGGATACATGAAAATTCACTGATTTTGATAAGCTAATTTTATTTTAAAAACACTCTAATATGTCAGCTGTCACAACACAATATAATAAAATTATTTCGGATAACATTAAAGACAACAAAGCACTATTAGAGCTATCTCACACACAAAAAAGGAACTCACTTATTGGGCAACCAAACAAATTGATGAATATTAATTTGTATTTTCATTAATATTTATTTTACGGTTTATGCTTTTATTATCTTTCTTGCTTCTTGAATTCCTAAAAAAATCATAAAAGGGTAATTTAAATATTGATCTGAAGTTAAGTCGGACAAATTTATCTTTTTACTAATAGATTTAGGTCAATAGTATAAAAACGGCTTTTAATTCCATTATTACTATTGCTAATTTCAATTTACTATTATTCATTAAAAATTTTCCCTTCACAATTTTTTTAATTGCAAAGAGTAAATTATTTTTATTAACAAATATCCATAAAAGTGAAGGCATAAATTTGTGGCCTTATGGTATAATTACGGTGAGAAAATTAAAAGTGTCAAAGGCAACAAACATTGTGTCATAATATAGCACTTTGTGAAAGATATATTACTAAAATACAATTTTCTTTGGTATTAATTTTAAACAATCTGTTAATTTTTTTAACAATTTTAATTTGAGATAATATCTATGCAGTTAAGCGTGGAATCATTACTGTCGAAATCATTCGTGCAACATCTTATTAGGAAAGTTAAGAATGCGATTTCTTGATTTATATCTCAGTAAGTCTTTATTTGTAAACAGGGTTTTCTATGGAAAGGAAAGCAAGAGTTTTCTTGCATTAAAATGAACTATAAAATTTTTTTTATCTCTGAAAACAAATCTTAAAAATATTAAGGATTTTTTAAATCCTTTTAAAACTTTAAAAAAATGTTGGATTATTTTTCCTTTCAGAACTTAACTTTAAAAAAATGTAGGATCGTTTTCCTATAAAAAACATAACTTAAAAAACGGCAGAAGAAATTTTGTCCTTCAAAACCTAATCTAAAAAAGTAGGATTTTTGTTATCATTTTAAATAAATTATTCTCGCCTAAGTTCGTACTGAAATTCCTATTTATTTATTTATTAGCAAGAAAAAATATTATTCTCTGTTGTTGGGAATATTTCTAATGTTAGGATTTTTAGATAATGTAAATATTATTATAATAATGAACATGTATCATTTTCTGCTTTACAGTTGGTCGATTTTATGAAATATAGTAGATTTTATGGAAATTAAAACATACAAAAATATTCATTCGTACCTCGTACGTGTATAGAAAGAGGTATTTTTGTGAGGTTATTATAAATGTATATAAATGTATATTCATTTGTAATATACAAAAGGGTTGAAATGACTGATTAAATTTTTAAAAAGTTAAATATTTAGCAGCTCATTCTATACATTATTTAAAACAAAAGAACGTATATGTTAGATTTTTTAATTATGTTACATGAGCGTCCATTACACATAGTTTTAAGTTAATATAATTTAGATATGGAAGAAAAATATTTATTCTTAACGTCTGACAGCTATAGTTTAGCGACGTTTTTCTTATGTCTCACAGGTTAATTTGCAGTATTTTATAAAAAAAATTTGAAAAACTTACTCGGAATAGAAGAATAGAAAGCTCCCTTGAACTTTGTGTTAAAAATGAAGATGCAATTTTGGCAACCTAGGGGCAATTTGGCCGAGCACTAAGTTAAAAATCACGATATTTTATGTAAGAAAACTCGAAGCATCGCTTAGCGTAATTGAGTATAAAAGAATTTGAGTTTTGAATTTCGTTGTGCAGACAACTAGTTTTGCTACACCATAACCTATTTTTTCCCTACTATCCCATCAAATGTTTAAGTAAACAAATTTTAACTTTACTCTGCATTTCCTTCTCCTCTGTTCCTGTTTTTGTCACTAGCGTTTATACATACATATATATATAAATAAATAAATAAATAAATAAATAAATATATATATATATATATATATATATATATATATATATATATACATATACAAAAGTTAGAAATAATATATTAAATAACTGTACTCAATTAAAATACCATCAGGCGCCATGCTGCACTACATTAGTATTTCATATATTTCTAACATTAAAATAAGTGTAAATCAGAAAACTAGTGGAATGCTAATCCAGGGAAACTACATCCAAATCCTGAAACTGAAGTTTCGAATGGCTGGGGGGAGTTGTGACCCCCCTACTCCGGTTAAACTAGTTTTGTGCCGCGGCAACAGTTTTGTTGCCTCTATTATAACTAAGATTAAAGGGATCTATAGTTTTATTTATACAGAAAAGGAAAGTTTAAGATTTAAAGTCATATGAAATGTAAAAGAAAATTTGACCCAACTTAAGACTTGAATAACATCTATGACGATTGAAAATCCTTAAAAAGTTTTACTTTCCAACAAAAAAATTTAATGAATGATTAATAAAAAATGTAAAAAAAAGATTTTGAGCAAAGATTTATGTGCTAAACACTGCGAGATTATCTCTAATATTTTATTAACATTTTTCATCGACAGAACTTTTTAAATGCCTTGAAAAAAATTAAAAGGCAGTGAATTATATATGTTGATTTCACTAAAGGAGAAAGTTTAAAATTCCTGACCACCACGATAAAAATTTACTATAACTACAGAAGTTTCATATGAGGAGGTGAGGATGGGTGAGAAATCTTTTCTAAAGAATTATGCATAAAATAAGAAATAATTTTAGATCCAAACTGAGGATAATAATTTTCCAAACTCTGTTTTCTGAATATTTAATCTGGTACATTTCTTTTCCCTATGTACTATAGGACGTCATTCCTATAGCTAAATTACGTTTCCTAAGAAAGTGTCAGATCTTAAAATTCTATAAACGTGTGTGTATCTTTCTCAAGAAAATATTTGAACGATAGGGTTTGATTAGTAAGGGATTTTCAATTAGATATAAGGCTATGCCCGCATAACTGAGATGCTATTCTGCTAGCTAGTTTATTTATTCAACTAAAATGCGATGTATATTATGATTTTAGATTATTTTCAAAGTATGGGGGAGCTTTTTAATTTTAGAAAACAATAATAAGTACAGTTTAGAAAATAGTGCAAAAGGCATTTAGAATGTCTTTGGAGTTTCTCTTTTCCATAAGCTTATGATAGATATACACCAGAACCTTGAGTACTCTTGTCTCGGTTTCAAGTTTTTCTAAATTATACGTAAATTTCAAAAAATAAAATCAGAATGCTTCAATTGAAAATAATCAGATTTATATTACTTAGTTCAACCTAGTGGTTATTTATTTTTAATTTTTCTAGCTATTAAAAAGAAATAGTTTAATTTCCTTCCAAATTGCCGTTTCGTGAGGGACTTGTCATGGAAAAGTATTTATACTGACACTGGATAACGTAATTTAAAGAGCATTTATGATACAATTTCCAAAGTGTATTTTCTCTGATAAGCATTTTCTCACATTTAAGGGGGTCCGGGAGACATTTTAAAAAAATTTTCTTTATTGAGTTAAAATTTTGAATTTTTTTGTGATGTTTAACCATATAGTTTGTAAACCAAATCACTTCATAAAACTTCTCAAAATGTTTTTAAAAAACTTTTTAATTTAAAAATTTTAAAAAAGTGGGGTAATTTAAAATTGTTATAACTCGAAATATTATTTGTCGAATTTCAATTCTTTTTCATTTAATTAAACAGAAATACATAAGTTTTAATTTTAATTCAGCATTTTTTAAAAATATTAATTTTTAAAAAAATTAAAAATATTTATATAAAACATTACAAAAGAAATTATGTAACATATTTTTAAAAAATCATATTTTCAAAAGCAAATATTTTTTTCAAATTTTCTGAATCAGAATTAAAGTAAAATAGTTGAAATAGACATGTTCCAAGTTTCAACCATTTATCTTTAACGATTCTTGACTTACAACAATTTAAAGTCGAGAAACAGGGAAAAATCACATCATGCAGAGAAACGCACTTACAGGCTTAAACAACGCTTGGCTACAATTAGAATGTTGCAAAACAAATAATAATTTTTTCTGTTCTAATTAAGATAGATACATGATTTAAAGCGTAAAAGAACACAGAAATGTTTAATGCAATAAAAGTTTTTTCGAAAATTTGAACAATTTTGTGTCCTGGACCCCCTTAATAACGCTTTAAATACATTGTTAAAATTATAAAAGTTTCAAATACATTGTTATGATAAAATTTTAAATTACATTGTTATAATTAAATCTTAGTGTAAAATTAATTGGTGCTAATTTCAAGTAATTTAATTCCTGCAAAATAGCCAATAGCCAATGAATTTTAAGTGAATTAATTCCTGTATAACTGTGAGTAGCCAATAAATTCAAGATTTATGCCTGTGAAAACTTTCATTTGAAATAATACCACTTATAACTGAGTTATGCCTTACTGAGTTTTGCTTAATATTTATTTCTCCCAACTTTTCTCCCTGGAGTAAGAGGAAAATTTAATTTTCCTGTGAATTCAATTTTTTATTGGAGGCAAACTGTATGTAAAATCAAATGTAACAGTTTACACAGAGTGATGACAATTCTTGATTAAAAATGTACATGTGATTGAGAACTTCAGAAATCATCATTGGCATCGGTGATAGAAATGACGAAATTAGAGAACAGTAGCGAAGCAAGTCTATTTCGGCAGCTACCAACTTTAGACACGAGTTTGACGATTTTGACTCTACGAGATCGTATTTAAGTGAGAATGATTTGGAGTAGAACAAATTGCATAAAACACTGAAATGTACTATTTACGTCGAAGACAGCCGATAATCCCGATAAACAAAGATAACCTAGTATTTAAATGATAAATGGAAATTTCAAGAATCTAATATTAATATAAACATTTAATTATATTTATTATAATTAAATTTAACTCTGTATAGAACTAATTGTTAAGCATTTTATGTAAAGTAATACCTATATAATAGTGAGTAGCCAGTGAAATTAAAATAAATTAATTTCTGTATAATTGGGAGTAACCCAAAAAATTATAATTTTCATAAAATAATTGAATTTAAAAGAAATTATCTTAATCGTAAATAGCTCCTTCGGATATATTTTTTTCACATACTTTTAACTGGAAATAATTTTTATGGGGAGATTTCGTCGTTCAATATTGAATTTAATTTTCTCATTTCTTATAGTTAACTGTATTTTTTATCTAACCCAACAATATATATAGGTAACTGAATAGTTATATATTATGTAGTTATAGACTTTAACTGTACAGTTATATATAGTTAACTGTATTTTTTATGTAACCCAACAACAGTAAATAAATCTATACTGTACATTATAGAATAATTTATATTAAAAAATTTTTTTAAAGTAGATAAATTTAGAAATTTTATCGCTAGAGATATTTATACTATGGATAAAGATACTAATCTATACGAATACTCATTTTGGAGTTTCCGTTGTCTAAAAGTTTACTGATAGTTATTTGTCTACGTTTAGCGCAACATCGATTCTGTGCCGCCTTATGCGTAATTTTTATATGCCGTCTGGAATAGCAAAAAACAGTAGATATGAATAGAATACTTGAATTACTTCATCAGAACCACCATGAAGTTTTGTTGGGATTTAGAAAATTATTGTGCTAGCATGGATCTTTAAGGACTCATTCTCAGTATATATATATATATATATATATATATATATATATATATATATATATATATATATATATATATATATATATATATATATATATGTGTGTGTGTGTGTGTGTGTGTGTTTGTGTGTGTGTGTGTCGAGCGTAAGACTACGCCCGTCATCTTACAAATTATGGCAGTCATGGTATATCCGGTGGTGTAGCAAGAAGTAATCCAATCCATAATTGAGGAGGCATCAGTTCAAGTTATTCCAATTTATTTCTTTTCATGTAAACCACAGCTCCCACTCAGAGCGTTCCTTTTGCGCCATTTCGCTTTTAGAGACGCGGTGAACATACATCCGATGGCATTGACTTCTATCCCGCGCTCTCCTAAATCCCACGGCCTATTCCACGCGAAAACTCTCTCTGCACATGCGCAGAGCCCAAAATAGACATCTTTTCAAGGAGAATTATATAATACTTCCTCTTAGAACGCTTAAACCACAGATGCACCAAGATTATATAATGAAAAGGGGAATTTCCCTTTCTCAATTCGCGTCGTGAAATATGAACAATTAGAGGCGAATTACGCTACGAATATAAATTAATTACCAAGCCCCCTTTAAATTTAAAGTAATCATTCTTTTCCCACTAAATCCTTGACAACTTCCCCCCCCCGTCCCCCTGAAGGCGGGCACACAAGAATTAGCTAATTTCATGTGGCAAGACTTCAGAAGAGCAAAACAATCAAATTCAGCCAACTGGAAAATTGCTGAGTAGGGACGTCTCCCCACACAACAAAAACTCAATGAAAACCCCATTACGTAAAATCAAATGTTCCCCGTTACAACCCCTAGATTAGCTCTCCCTGTTCTGTAAGACTTGGAGCAGTGGTTTTAAAAATACACAGTTACAATTATTTTCATAAGTTACATCAAAATAGTCTTGACCTAGTACAACAAAATGTATTTTATCACTCATTAATAGAAAAAATAGGAAGACATTATAACACTAACTCAAAATATATCACTATAAATATTCAAAATATCACCCTAATTATACCAAAATATCATCTCAATAAGATATCACCTGAAAATAATGTCACTTTAAAAATCTTATTCAGGAACACGTCATTTTTAAAAATTATTATTATTAAATGAAATTAATAGAATAAAGATGTTAACCATTAACGTGGACTGTCAGTAGTATTTTACAATATAAAGTCCATGTTTTAATATTTTGATCCAATTCTTTGAGTGGTAATGTTATCGACAGTCCTGTAAGATGTCCACTCACCTTCTATTCGACGGGTTGTCTCGCCTGATCTGAGGTCGACAGTCTTGCTTGGAGGCCTCTTTGACATTGTTGACCCTGTAAAATACTCAGAGACACAACATATTAGTAGTTGAAAGAATATAATCTTTACCATTTTCCCATGGGATTATTTTTCTCATCTCTTGTACTCACCGAACGACACAAAAGTATTTTGACATCAATTATAATTCAGTTTATCTTTTTAGAGCTCTTTTTTACCTTCGACTTATATTAGGGGAAACCTTTGTACCTAGGGCCGGCAATTTTCAAATGGCAGTATCTTTACCTATAACTAACTTACAATAATAAAAATAGTTTGTATACATTACGTGCTTTATTCTCTATAAATAAAAACCACATCAAGTGTAGAAAAAAAACTTGTAAATGATATTGAAAATTTTAAAAAAATTGCAAATCACCCTAGGTACAATAACACTATTGTACCTAGGGCCAGTTATTTACAAACACTGAAATTGTTGTTTACAGTAAAAAAACAATTTGTATCCATTATTTCTTTCATGCACAACTTCTAAAATCTTCGTAAGGAAGAAATGTTAATTGTAGGCAATGTATTAAAGGAAGAAATGTTTATTATTTCATCATTTTCTAATGTATGGTTTTTCTCCATTGTCTTCTTAATGATCCCACATAAATTTTCTGTTTCAAACGTAGATTTCGTAACATTTTTTTATCAATTTTTTTTTTCAATAATTATGCTTGATTTTCATTTTTCTCGGGGATATCATTGAGAATTCTACACTGCCAAGTTTTCGCCCACCTCTTTTTTACCAGAGGCCATGGGCCTAGGTCAAGAGAAGATTATGGCCCTAGGTACAAGATGTTGTTTTTGGCAAAATGACTTTCATAGCCAAAGACCTGCAGAAACCAAACTTTGTTTTTATATCATTTTTTCCTTTAATGATTACAAAGAAATATCTGCTATACATTAAAACATAAGTTTGCACTTAATTTCA
This sequence comes from Dolomedes plantarius, assembly GCA_907164885.2. Lineage (NCBI taxonomy): Eukaryota > Metazoa > Arthropoda > Arachnida > Araneae > Dolomedidae > Dolomedes > Dolomedes plantarius. Next base: position 60,913,880 of record OU015500.1, read on the forward strand.
CAAAATAAGAATTCAAATTGAAGTGAAAAAATTTCGTTCTGATCATCAAATCAAGACTTTCTTTTCTATTTAACTATAGATTATTCTTGCTTTCATTAAAAATAGCTGTTATGATTTTAAACAATGTTGTCATTCACTCCATTGAGTAAAAATATTGTAAAATAATAATTATTTAAATAAAGCATGGTGGCCCTAGGTACACGATGGCCCTAGGTACAAGGGATTTCCCTACATATGAAATTCAAAATATTCTACATATTATTCATATTATTTATAGTTCGCAATATATATATATATATATATATATATATATATATATATATATATATATATATATATATATATATATATATTATTATAACACAAAAAAACTCTGATTCAAATTTATCACAATTGAAATTTATCAAAACATTTTATAATTTACACTTAATTAACTTTCATATTTCATAATGATAGACTCATTATGTTAACACGCCTTCTAATTTCTGAGTAATTGTGCATAGTTGAGTCAGAGGAGAGCAGGTTCAGAATTTTCCCACCGTTATAACCACAATAATGGCTTGAAAAATATGTGGAAAGTGTTTGTGTGTTGGAATGTGTGTTCCCCACACTGCCCTAGGTTCAAATTTTTAATAACTTTACTGCTAAGGAGTGAAGGGGGTGTGAAGTTGTTTGCGTATAGTGTTTGTGGCCGTACAGTGGACCAACTCTAATTCTCCCACAGGACATGACTGCCAAAATCAACACCTTGTCAGGAACTAAGATGGAGAAACAGGAAATGTGGGCGCTTGTCATGCCTAAGGAAGTATTAAGTAAGAATTGGGAGGGCAAAAGGAGCGGTCAACCCATGGCCTGTCTTTAGTCATTTCGTTTAAGTAATATTTTTCAGCACATTGTGACTGAGTATGTGAAAAACAATTTATTTATAAGGTTACAATGAAGTTGGGATGACTTCCAAAGCGCGGTTAGAGATGGGTGATAGGACAGAGCATTCAAGAGAAAGAAAATTTACTGAAATATGGAAGTAGTAGGGGTGTCACAGTCGGTTATTGGCTCAGAAAATCACATACAAAAGTTTTCTAGTAGAAAGTTTAAATCAGGATAGTTTTTTTTATTTTTTTATTTAAGACAACACATAAAGTTTAACCACTTAAGTGGAGTTAAAGGGGTGTTAGGCACCCAACATGTAAAATCAATTAAGAAATGGATCTCTGAGATAGGAAGTTTGGTCATATTCGGGAAAATGTAAACACAGTTTAGCACATTAATAGAAACAAAACATTGCAAAAATAGTAAAAAAAATTTCCAAAATAATCAAAAAATTATGTTTAGCCAAAGTTCTTTCATTAGTTACTAAATTTCAATTCAAAACACTATTATTAAAAACCAATAAACTCAATACAAATCATATCCTAGTTCAATTTCACAATATCATCAATTCCAATTTTATTATTTATTTACTCATTAACATTCATAATTTTATAATTTAAATTTTTTACTTGTAATTCATGCCAAAATCTTCCCTTAATTCCCCTCCCCCTTCCCCAAGAAAAATGTGCATGAAACAAAATTATTTTAATTTAAACTCATTATGTGGATGGAAAATGCCTTAACCTGGTTGAATGAAATTTCTGTCTTTTTCCTAGTGTATTGGTTTGGTTTATCAATTTCAAAATTAACATTAGAAAGTTGACTTAAAATTTTATAACGGCCTGAATAAGGTGCATCTAATTTTCTTGAATTTGGGTATTTAAATTCTTCATACATCACTAAGTCACCAATTTTGAAGTTTGACTGTCTAAAGTGTGTTTCATATCTCTGTTTATTAATTTTATGGTGCTGAATGATTCTTTGTACTGCAATCATTCTTGCTTCTTCAACTGGCGGATAATTTAATGAAGTTGTTTTAGGTAATGGGGAGTCAAATGGTAAATTTCCAAATAACAGGTAATTTGGGGGGAAACCAGTTTACACGATGGGGTTGATTATTATATTCAGAAGATACTTGCTCTAAAATTTTTGTCCATGGAATTTTTTCGAAGAATCTATTTACCTTACATCTATATCTTGACACAATAGTTTGATTACATCTTTCATTTTTACAGTTACACTGAGGCAGGCCTATGGGATGACGTGAGTAATTGTTTCGTATTGTGGTGTTTTAGGAATTTTTTAAACCTTGAGGAAGTAAATGGAGCATTTCTGTCACTTAATATTTGTTTGGGCACTTTAATTTTGAAAATTTGCTTTAAAAATTTGTATATGTCTCACTTGTCCCACTTTGAGAAGTAAAAGTCCAAATATATGTTGTCGCATGATCAATCACCAGATGAAGATATTTTTTTGTCGAGTTATAATAGTTAAAACCTCCAATTGTATCAACTGAAATTAGGTCAAATGGTTCATGGGCAACTGGCACCTGCTTGGTGCATTTTTCCATCCAAACGGTAGTCTTATCCATTCATAAAGTCCAAAATTTGTTGTGAATGTCAATTTTTCAGTGTCACGTTCCTGTATTTCTATATGCCAATATCCTGAAGTTAAATCTAATGTCGAAAAGAAATTAGCATGGGCTAGTTGATCTAATAAGTCATCAATTCGTGGTATGGGTTCAGAATCAGTTTTTGTAATTACATTTAATTTTCTATAGTCTATGCATAACCTGGTTTTTCCTTGGCCTTTCTTATTTACTAAAGTTACTGGGGCGCTAAATGGAGAATGTGAAGACTTTTTTTTCAAAAGTCTTCACATTCTAAAAGTCTTCAAAGTCTATTTTTCTTATATGAAATTTTGGCTTAATAAAACCTGCTTTTAACAATTCGTCTATCTGTCTTTTTATTTCAGCATTTTCAGTTTGGAATGTACGATATGGCGTTTGTGCGATTATGAGCTCTGAAGTTAAATGTATCTTTTGGGGATCTAATTTAATTTTTCGAACATCATATTTATTTTTTGAAAAGATATATTCGAAAGTTTCTAAAATGTTGTCTAATCGGGGCCAGTCCTCGGGAATTTGCTCTGGTGTCACAAAGTCCAAAGCATCACCGGGATCTTTAAACAGAGTATTCAATGTATCATCGGGGATACCTGATATCTCTTGAAAATTTTGAATATCACAAACATTACTCATATTATTTGAATTATAATTTTTTTCATTTGAGTGTCTCATTCTTTGGTTATTGTCAAAATTCAGGGTTTCATAGTCATTTGAAAAAACATTATTCACATTACTTTTCACATAATTTTTGTAAACAGTCCCTTTGTAATGCTCAAGAGAGTGATCATTTCTGAAATAGTTTTTCTTAACAAAATTTCTACCTTTATAATACTGTCTATTACTATTCACAGTCCAATGATTAAAATATTTTCTATTTTCATGTACATTTTTGTTTAACTTTTTAAAATTTCACATATTATTTTTATAATACCTTTTACCATTATACATGTTAACACAATAATTTTCAACTTTTTCTCTTTGAACATTCAATGCATATGGATTAACAAAATTATTATTATTACACAGTATTATTTCTTTATTAAATTGGAATACTTTTAAATTTCTTAAATTTATTTCTAGATGAAAAAGTCTCATATGTTCTAAACTTAGTAACACATATGGCTAATTACTTTTTATTACCAACATTTCAATTTCCCTAGTTATTTTACCAATTGATACAGTTGTTTTAATTAATTTGTAACAGTTACTTGACAATCAGTTTGATTTAAAACAATATTATCTAAGTTAAATTTTTTAAAGTCCTTAATTAATTTAAATAATGACTCTGACAGTAGGGAAACTATAGAACCTGTATCTAATAGCCATTGAAAATTTTTATCACTCACCCGAGCCGAAATCAAAAGTCATCTGTTGTCTCTGTTGGCGTAGTTCGTATTTTGGTATCCTCTGTTGACAGGCCCTCCATTTCGATACCTTTGGTTATCAAAGCGTCTCTGCTCAACATAATTTTGAGGCGGTTTGTAGTAGTTGTCTTGGTTTTGATATCTGGGTTGCTCGTATGTTTTTGATCTTTGTCTGTTATCCGTGTCAGTTCAGCGGCGCATTGATTCGTTATCGCCGGATCTCTGCTTACCCCTCGCGGTATAACTATTTCTTCCTTCCGTAAAGTTTTGTTGTCTGGAACTGGTGATTGGCAGGTGAATCTTTTTGGACTTTTCTAGCCAGTTTAACGGATTTTTGATGTCCTGCAGCGAAAGTAATGTCCTCATGTGATGTCGAGTCTAGTGTGAGAATCTCTACTATTTCTATATCGTCTTTTTAGAGGCTTTTCCCCAATTCTAGTTTTTCTTTAAAATATTTGAAGAGATTTCCATTTTCCTGTAATTGTAGCTGTCTAAATTTGATGTGCAATTCTTCTCGGCTCTGTGAAAAAATGGATAGCAGCTGTTTTTTTTATAACTGCGTAATCTTCTTTATATAATTCCGTTGATATGATTATTTCTTGAATATCTTGACTTACGTAGTGCATTAAATTGTCTTTTTTCCATTTCTCATTTAATTCAAACGTGCTGCAACGCTCTTCAAACAACTGGAACCACTGAAAGATATTTTTGATACTGCTGTTGTCGAATTGTGGTATTGCTAATGTTATATCAGTCCTGTTTCTTTCCAAAATTTGTCCTCTCAATCTTGTTTCTTTTTGACTTCTCACTACACAAACTGTCTCATTTTTCTCGTCATTTTCATTATCGTCGCTTACTGTTTCATTTGGATCCTCTTTTTTTCTTATCGTGAGCCATTTGCTGGTCTACCAAACTATCGTCTAGATCTAATTCTGTTTTCAAGTCCTTTTCTTCTGTTTTCGATGCCAAGGCATGCTTCTATATATTTTTCTTTGTATTGCATATCTTCGCACCTTAGTGCTATTCCAAAAATGAGGCGGGTTTTTATTTAGTTCCGTGGAGGTCGTTCCTGCTCGGCTCTCGTCGAGCGTAAGACTACGCCCGTCATCTTACAAATTATGGCAGTCATGGTATATCCGGTGATATAACAAGAAGTAATCCAATCAATAATTGAGCAGGCATCAGTTAAATTTATTCCAATTTATTTCTTTTCATGTAAACCACAGCTCCCACTCAGCGCGTTCCTTTTGCGCCATTTAGCTTTTAGAGACGCGGTGAACATACATCCGACGGCATTGATTTCTATCCCGCGGTCTCCTAAATCTCACGGCCAATTCCGCGCACCAACTCTCTCTGCACATGCGCAGAGCTCAAACTAGACATCTTTTCATGGAGAATTATATAATACTTCCCATTCGAACGCTTAAACCACAGACGCGCCAAGATTATATAATGAAAAGGGCAATTTCCCTTTCCCAATTCGCGTCTTGAAATATGAACAATTAGAGGCGAATTACACCACGAATATAAATTAATTCCCAAGCCCCCTTTAAATTTAAAGTAATCATTCTTTTCCCACTAAATCCTTGACATATATATATATATATATATATATATATTATATAAATATTTATTTATTTATTTATAATCTTAGCAAGAATTTCGGGTTAATGCTTTTTAAAATTATAATCACAGACAAGCATATCTTTATATCACGAATAACATAAGCTTTACCTGCCGCTTTGAACCAGTAAGCAAATTTATTCACTTAAAAGATTAAAAATTCTGCAAAGTTATCTAGAAAGTTCTCGAGTTTCCAAAAAGATATGTACTTTCTGCTACGTATGATTACTGCAGGAAATGTTTTCTTCAAGATGAAAGAACATTTTTATAATAAATACTTTTATTCCTGATTTGGACTTTTATAAAGAAAAAAGCAGCACAGTCATTTATACATGTTCTTTAATTCTGTATTTTGGAATAAAGTGAAAAAAAACTTTTCTTAAAACTTTTATGGTGAAATAAGTTTCTATTCAGAAAGTTTTTTTCTTTATTTACTGTCTATGTTACAAATAAGGATAATAAATATCTTAAAAAGTTGTTACTTATTTAAAACGTAAAAGAATCTCTAATTTTTATTTGATTTCAGGATGATTGTGAGAGCTTCCTTTTCTTAAAAAAATGAATAGATGTTAATTTCTTTTCCTTAAAAATTTTAAAAATCCTATGAGTTACAGTTATTTATTTAGTGTGCCCATATTATTAAATTAACGCAGACACCCTTTTAATTGTATTATAGAAGCTTATTTCCCTTTTTAAATACAGATTAGGATTGAATATATAATGATTATTTCAGTAGAGTGTATTTTATAACAGACTTTATACTCAAACGAACTAGTGTAATTATTTAGACAATAACTTTTGTCATTTGCTGTTTCTTGACTTTTGTAAAATTAAAGGAATCGTAAGGTATTTTACTCAAAGTGGCTCAAAGTATAGGCAATATAATTCTTCTTATCTCTGAAAACATTTCAACAAGTCAACACTGCGAGTCCACATCTTAAGATGGTAAGCATCGCGAGTGAGCTCGAGTCCGAATCCCAACTGAGGCATGGTTCCAGTAGATTGTATTTTATAACAGACTTTTCACTCAATGAATTTAATAGCTGGTGTTATTTTTTTCGACTGTAACTTTTGCCATTTGCTGTTTCTTGACTTTTATAAAAAAAAAGGAATCGTAAGGTATCTCAAACTGGCTCAAAGTATAGGCAATATAATTGTTCTTATCTCTGACAACATTTCAACAACTCAACACTGCGCTTCCACATCTTAAGATGGTTAGCATCGTGAGTGAGCTCGGGTCTGAATCCCAGCTAAGGCATGTACGTCCCTGTAATGTCCTGTCCTAGGGAGCAGTGTAGGCTCATCTGTATGGTGTTCCCGTTATAATTTTCCCAACAAACCCGGAGTGGATGGACGAATGTCCTCAGGACAAATCACCTTCTGTTCAAAAATAAACTGCGGGTTCAAGGGGGGGGGGGATCACTTTAAAACTTTCGAAAACTCAATATTTTATTGTGATTTAACTTTGAAGAATGGAATATAAAGAATCTTAAAAAAATGAAGTCGATACTACAATAAGAACTTATTTTACGGCCAAAGGTATTAAGCTAATAGTAAAGCAATTTATAGAAACTTTAAACTTTAAATATCGTTTACTAAAAACTGTTATTTTCAAAGTTGTATGCACTCTTTCTGCAAAACTAATGATCACAAATTGCTAAAGTTTTCTATGCATGTATATCTAGTATTTGTATACAAATTCTACATAATTTCAGATAAGTACATATTACTAATTTTTTTACTGTATTTTTTTAAAACATTTTACGATATTTCTTATACATTGCAATACAATAGCCAGAAAAAATATATAAATTTATGCAAAATATGGTAATCAGTTTAGTTGTAGATTAAAGTAAAATCTGTGGATAGAATTTTATACAGATAATTTAATATATATCTCTTATAGTTTTTAAAATTCTTTTCGCAATTGACCTAAAATTCATTATTCCTAAAACATTAATTTTTTACATAAAATAATTTCTAATAATCACCCAAAAATTCTAATTTTGTTTGGTAATAGATAAAGCTTTGTATAATTCACCCTAAAAATTGGTTTAAAATAATTATAAATTAATTGTCTGACGACACATTAAGCTTGGTAGTAAAATCAATGTATTTGTGCGAATGGAAAGGTGATCTCCCCCCTTAAACCTAAGTTAAATATTAAATAAATGTATCTCTAGACATAAAGATAAGCTCTAAGAAACAGTTCGTGTTCAGTTATTACAACTAAGTTTGCGAGATTTTAAGTCCTTATATGCATATATGATCGTGTGCGTTTAACACTAAAGTTTATATTACATACCGTCTGATTCTGAGATTTAATGCTTTGTTTGCGAGACAGGTCAGTTCAGTATGATTTATGAAATTTATAACATTTAACACAAATACTCTTACTGAATCATAGGGGGCAAACCGGGAATAAAATTTGATTTACATCTTTGTTTTGCATTATTTAAGATATATCTTGAGGCAAAGAAACAGGGATTCTTTAATGGTGAAACAAAGATGAGCAGAATATAGTGTAGGATACTGGTAAAGTCATAACACTTGTCACATGTACTAAAAAGATTTAATTAATTAGATATCAACAGCATTTTATCGATACTTATCAATAATCTAAATAGCCTACCTCTCCTTGTAAAGCCTCTGAAGATCAACGGAGAAAAGTTATATCAGGAAAGTTCCTTTACGCTCGAGGTTGAGGCCAAATTCTCGTACTGAATGTTAGCCTTTTTTTTTATAGCGATGGCCTTAAATTCTAGGAACAATGTTGTATGAATTTTTTTAATTTAACTCAAAAAATATTGTTCTGATTAAAAAAAAAAATGTATTTTTATTTAATTCAAAGAGATGTGCAAAAATAACGGCTTTTTATTAGCTGTATCTATCGAATGGTGTTTAAAATCAATGATATATATATATATATATATATATATATATATATATATATATATATATATATATATATATATATATATATATGTATACACATATATATATACATATACATGTGTATATATATATACATATATATGTATATATATATGTATATACATATATATATATATATATATATATATATATATATATATATATATATATATATATATATATATATATATATATATATATTTATATATATGTATATATATATATATATATATATATATATATATATATATATATATATATATTTATATATATGTATACACATATATATATACATATACATGTGTATATATATATATACATATATATGTATATATATATGTATATACATATATATATATATATATATATATATATATATATATATATATATATATATATATATATATATATATATATATATATATATACTGCTGGCCACCCAAATTGCAACACCAAGAAAGACAAGAGATATCACAGCAAAATTTATTTTGTAGATAACATGTTGACCAAGTATCAAATGATTAAATTTATAGACTTCTGTGAAGTGTGGTTCATGCCAAAATCAGTAGCCAGAGTTGCCGCCATTGTTGGAGATCACAACTGCCACACGCCTCGGCATTCATTCAAAGAGACTTTGGATGAGTTCTTGTGGTACAGCAGACCAAGCAGCTTCCACACGTTGCCAAAGTTGATCTGCTGTGGCAGCTGGGGATGGAATCTGGGTCAATCGTAGAGCAACCATGGACCAGATGTTTTCTATCGGCGAAAGATCCGGAGAGCGAGGCGGCCAGGGAAGCAATTCAATCTGGCGATTGACGAAGAACCGTTGGACAATGCGTGCCACGTGTGGTCACGCATTATCCTGTTGAAATATGGCTGTGGGCAAGCCCTGAAAGTAAGGAGGGACAACTGGCTCCAAACCTCGGAGATGTAGCGCTGGCTGTTTGAAGTACCAGCAATGCGTACTAGAGGTGTGCGAGAGTGATATCCAATACCGCCCCATACCATAATACCCGGTGCAGGACCAGTGTGGCGGTGCAAAACGCAGCTGTTCAGCATCCTCTCTTCACGGTGTCTCCAGACTCGAATGCGACCATCGTGGTGTTGCAGACAGAAGCGTGACTCGTCAGTAAAGACAATTTCATTCCATTCTGCCGTCCACATCCTTCTGTCATCGCACGATTCTGCGTCAAGAGTAGACAAAACAATGGACGTCTTGCGGACAGACCACTCTGCTGTAAACGGTGTCGAATGGTACGCGCAGACACTGGATGATGCGTTACAGACTGCATGTGCTGTGCTATGGTTCGTGATGTGACTGAGCGATCCGTCACTGCCATGCGCACAATTTGCCTGTCATCACGTGAAGTGGTGCGCTGAGGTGGGTGCGATCGAACACGCCGGTCCGTCGTACCCTCCTGCATCCAACGATCACATATCCGCATTACAGTTGTTTGGTTTCGTCCAACACGACTACCGATTTCCCTGAAAGATAATCCACAATCTCGGAAGGCCACTATCCTTCCTCTGTCGAACTCGGATACTTGATCAAAAGATGATCGCTGTTTTCGACGAGGCATAATTGATCGTTTTTTTTTGAAAAAACCACAAGAAAAACACAATTGCCGAACTTGAAATTGTCGAAATCTCCAAGCCTTAAATAGCGCTTTGAAGTGGCGCCACAGGCGAGCGTGACGTGCGTCTGCGCTGAAATTCTAATCATTTGCATATCTCACCTCCGCTAATGCATGTTGTAAATTTCATGTTATTTGCATGTTTCCTTCAGGGTGTTGCATTTACAGTGGCCAGCAGTGTATATATATATATATATATATATATACAGAGAGAGAGAGAGAGAATATCTGAAAATGTATTGATCAAACATCTTAACATTTGCATGTATAAGGCAATAATTAGGAAAAATAATTTAATTATATTCCTACTTGCATTTTATGTTTAATAATTTGTACAAATAGTTAATAGATTTAAATTTATAATTTGGTCATCAAACTAGTTTAGGAGACTATTTAGAAAAAAAGCATTAATTGCATATGTTAATCTTTATTTCTTTGATAGAATTAGTGAAAAGTTTTTACTTTGTCTTAGGTTGTATCTCCCCTATAGTAACCAGATTCGCTATTATATATGAATAATTTGGAAATGTATATTATATATGATTAATTTGAAAATGGTTTGTTACGAACATTTTCATATTTGCATGTAAGGAGCAATAATTAATAAAACACTTTCAAAACTTATACCCATTATCAGTTTTAAGGGAAAATATTCATTAATAGATTTAACTAAAATTCACGAACATTCGTGATTCAAGAAGCTAGATTCAGAAGCTATTTATAAAAACCCTTTTCGTACCCGATAATAGCTAACTGTATTGTTTACTTTATAAGTTTCGTCAAAGTGAAAGAAAACATTGATTGATTACAAACCCCAAAAGGCGCAAAATAAGGAATGCATAACCCCTAGTAACGACCATATCTAGCACCTTCCTGCACCCAGCGATGCTTGGTATTCATTGCTCGTGGTCGAATAGGAAGCGGGATTTGCTTTTCCGGAAGTTATTGGGTGACTGATTAAACACGAATAGAGATTGAACATGATAGATGATTTCATATGCTTCACCATGAGCTCTTTATATTTGCACTCATCATGCCATAAATGAATAGGTTACTGCGACTAAGGGTATAACATACAGAGAGACAGTTGTGAGTCTCATTGGGTATTATTTAAAAGATTATTGTTCTTATTATTAATATTATTTGGCGCTACCAGTCATTAACACTAGAAAGACGGGAATTTTTTTTCTTACTAAAAAGACTGAATGCCGCCATTTTGACGGTTAAAAATAAAATCAAGAATTTAAAATATTTAATGTTTTAAAAAGAAATGTTTAAATACTTTAAATTTTGAACTATTTCCTACCAATATATAATAAATTAGTATATATTTAGATATATTTTTATGCAGGTACGCCGAGCTGACAACCTGGTATGGTTTATCCGTAAAAATATATGCATGGTTTGTGAAGTCCTTATAATTCACCATCAATATTTCCGAAGAGCCAATATTTCTGTTATGTGCAAAAGGAGGAAGAGACTAAAAGTAACTATCATTTGTCCGGTGTTATTTTGAAGATTTCTGCCTGTTTTCTATTTTGTCGTCAAACTGATAGCTTTCAGTCTTAGTAGGTATAGAATACATTTTTCTCCCCCTCCTTATTATCGAATATAGTTTTGTGAATTTGTGCGCATATTTCACGCAAAATTAGAAAAAGGCATAAAATTTCAGAAGACTGAGGACATAAATACAGACATAACGCTCAATGGTATGTCCGAAATCGTCAAAATGACGGCAGCCGTATTTCTAGTGTTAATTTTCTTTACTGAACAATAAATAATAGCTACTTGGTTTTAGAAAAGGATTTTTAGTGAGAAATTCATTATTTATTGAAAAATTAAATGTATGTAACACTAAAAAAAATTAGGAAATGAATTAGCGATGACTTTGTAGTAAAGGAAAACTTAAAAATGCTGACTGTAAGTAGTTTAAAAAATAACCCTGTCTACAAATTTTTATCTTCAAGAGCAGAGGAAAAGAATGCCAAAATTAATTCAAAGGTTATAATTGCTACAGTTTTGACATTTTCTTTTCATACTGCTGAAGAAGAAACAATTTTGGTTGCCGAAATTCGTGAACAATTTGCATTGCAGTTACTTATAGTGATCCGTCTCGAGATTTTCCTCTTGTCGCCCAGTTGTGGCTGTTATTTGATAAAAATTCATTGACTTCGCTTTATACGAATTAGTGTTGTAACCAAATATAGAAAAGAAATTAATGAGCATTTTTGAACACCAATTTTTTTTTCTAACGTCCGTCTGTTGTTGCTGTTGTTACTAAACCTATCTGATCTAGCCAATATACTAGACCAGATCCATGAGACCGAAAACATTTAAAAAATCCAAGACAAGTAGGGGACTCTGCGTCAAATCCTCCGTTTTAAGCCCCAAGCAAGAAAGAAGATGGCTAGGGGTGCTACATTTTACACAAATGGGGAAAATCTTATTATATTGAGGAAATTTAAGACACTTCAGGTGACCAATTAGGAGTCTTGTCAAAGCAGTCTGCTGAGCATGACAGCCCACAAAAGCCATAGCTCCTCCCGACTGTCTGCCACAATGCCAGTCATGTGCTGGAGGAGAATGCCATGAAAGGGCGAGGACAGATTTAACTCTTGAGCAGATGTCCAAAAAAGTTAATGTGTTAGAGATCAAATCCGTTGTAGTTCCCTCCTTAGCCAGAGTATGAGCCATTTCGTTGCCGCTGGGATCAATATGCGATGGTATCCACTGCAAATTGATATCATGGTATATTGAGAGCTATTGCAGTAAAGTCAGAACAGAAATTGAAGTTCTATCACCAATATGAAGCCACTCCTGAAGATGTTGAATAAAACCATCTAACATCTTCAGAACTGGCCTCATACGTTCGTCTATTTTGAATGATTAATAAAATATTGGCGTATTTATGAATGCATTTTATCCTTTGTTACATTTTCATTTTAAAATTAACAAAAATATAAGGATATAATTTTTTTCACGAAGTTATCAAGACGTTTCGACGTGTTAGAAATTAAATGAACTTAAAATGTTGACTTCTGTATAAAAATAAAATGTTTCTACAGAAGTGTCTATACCATGCTTACAGAAGTGTCTATACCATGCTTAAGTTTTTAAATATATTTTTTAATGAACTTATCATTTAAACGTAACAAAAATCGACTCATTCGTGAGATACCTTCATGAATAAAATTTCTAATATAAGAAACACAACATATATTGTAAAAAAAAACCCCATCAACATAACGTTTTTGTATATATTCATGCCTGTTTTAACGTAAGTATATCGTGTAATGAAAACTCATTAAAAAATCTTTAATTAAAATTGCGGAGAAAAAGAACATTTTGTAAATTATAAATGCATCTAGTTAAACGAAAATCTGAAATATGTTATTTCTTTAATGGCTATTTAATCCTTAAGAGAGCACGTTTAATAATTATTTAATTATACTTATTATTTTAATGACCGTTTGATTTCAAAAGGATGGAGTGTAGATTTAAACAAGAAGATTAACTATTCATATATTTATTACTTCAGAATATATACATATTCATTGCCTGATAATTTAATTTACGCTTTTTTTCCTTTCAGGAGTTGAAAACATATGACACCTTCAAAATACTATTGTTATTAAGTTACCTTATTTGAAATTAGATTGTTTTAAGTATTATAATCAAATAAGAGGCGTGAACAATAGTTCCCTTTCGGACTATGGGTGCTTAAAAGCTTAATAGTGAAGGGCTGAAATTCTGTCGGAGATGCCCTGATAAAGAAAGATTCCTTTTTTAAAATTTAGACATATTTTATAAGGATTTCTTAGTAAAATGTGTTCAGTCTTCATAAAAGACTTACTATTTTTATTCTAAATTTTAATTAATTCATTAAAATAATTCTTTAATTTTACTCATCACATTTTTTATAATTTGTATTCTAATTGTATTTCTTGTCAATGGATGCCATCACTATGGAACTTTTTTTTAGTTCAAGCTAATATGTTTTTTTATTCTGATGTTGTTGCGCATTCGATTCTGAGTAATGGCAAGAAAATGGCTATAAAATGTTTAATATGTTGTGGTGTTTATTCCATTCTAAGCAATGTCATGTAAGTATTCAAAAATCGCTATGTTGGATGCGATTCCGTTTATTCTTTTTTTGTTAAAAATTCTGAGCAGTTTATTGTTCAAGCTGTGGACATTTTGGAGTCAATTATTCATTTTGTTAAACCTAATTCCGAAGGGTTATTCAGTATGTCATGGATTCAACAGTTATGTGTTAAAATGTAGTCAGATATAAAATGCATTTTAAGGATACATGCATAGAACTAAAGTTTTTAGTGTTGACTTATCATTCAAGTATTATTCAGATGATGTTAAAGGTAAGCCATTCTAATATTGCATTTATTAAACGAAGTAAGAAGATTGATTAGTTGCACCTTAAACAAGAACATTAAATATTTTTGTTAATGTATTCTCATATAGTCCACTAAGATATAAAATTATATTAATAAAATAACTAACCCCATAAATATGTTTTTTTAATCCCCATACAGTTATAAGATAGTTCAAAATTTTTAAGTTTTGTTTTAAAAATGTAAAACGCAATATTGAAAGCAGGTTTTTTAAAGAATATGTACTGAATCAATAGCTTCATTTGCATGACATCTCTGTTTTGCATAGAAAAGGTTACAAAGTAATTTGCCTACAGAATTTCTAAAAATTTTATTTAAAAATTTTTCCATCCCTTTGTTGTAAAGAAATAATATTTTAAGGGGATTTTTTGCTTCAATGAGAATATTTTCAGAATTTTCAGTCGAAATAAAAAATGCTGAAGATGATTCTAGCAAAAATTAAAGAAAGAAGCGCAGCACGAAATATGATAGGGATTAGTTGCTGGGAATTTTAGATAAATCCTTCCAAAAATGGCAAATAAAGAAAAATTCTATCGGAGAAAACAGACTCAATATTTCTTCATGTATTCATCGCATGATATAATAACTATACTCTCTACCTTTTACACATCATTTGAAAGAACCAATGTTTGTTATTTGTGACAAGATGAGTTGTGATCTAAGATATTTTTACAATTTTCATATTTATAATTCCATATATATTACACATTCAGTTTTTTTAAAGTAGGATTACGTTCCTCCATAACGGTCCGTGGTAAAGCAAAATTTCAGCAGTCCGTCGTCGCAAGTTTTAATTTTGGTAGCGTGTCAAACCCCTTGGTCAAGCAGTAAACAGTTAAACAGAAAAGTCCCACAATGCGTTAAAAAAAGAGGTAAGCAACGATAAGTATTCCTACATTAATAACCTGCAGTAGTTTCGTTAGAAGAGACTATCTAATATATTTTATTATTATTTTTTATTATTATTATTTTTTTTCAGCAGAAAACATGTTGCTATTCAAATAACGGTTAAATTGGCTATCATATTTCTTTTCCCTTATTTAAAAAAATGACATCTATAGATAATTATTAATACTAGAGAAATTGGCAATTAGTACTGTTGAATATGGCACGACATTTGAGAATCTAAACTTAATAAAGGCGAGAATGGTTAACTAAATATCTCTAAATCAGGGGTTTCCAACTTACAAGTGTCCAAGGGCCGCAATCGAAAACACCTGTCTATTGGCGGGCCGCAATTTAATCAGGACCATACCCAGGACTTTTTTTCTTGAGGGAGGGGGATTTGGATGATTTGTGTATAGTATGAACTATAAAATTTTCAAAAATTCGAGGATGAACCTCCAACAACGACCTTGATTATAACTGGCCAACTTTCGTTAAATTACACAGACACACACAAAAAAAGTCAAATAAGAAGTGGGTATTTAAATAAGAAGTTGGTCAAATAAGAAGTGGAGGGGTATGAAATAGAACATGAGTGGACACCCTACTTCTCATGGAATTCGAGGAAAATCAATCTTTTTTGTAAATGAACAGCATTTGAAAACAATATAGATTTTTACAAAAACATTTTTCGTTAACTAAGAATACCTAAATTAATGCTGCAAATTATTTTCCTAGAAATCTTCGCGGGCCGCCAGTTGGAAACCCCTGCTCTAAATATATAAATTTATCATTTTCTCGTCATAAAATTAATTTGAATAATTATTATTCAACAAAGAGGAAGCAAATTAAAAATACCCTTATTCGATGAAATGAGAATAGGTCGAATGAATAAGTTATTTTTCGTGCGTAAAAAACACTATTCCCTCTAGATTAATATTTTAAAGAATTGTACTCAAAATACTGTTCAAAATTATCACGTGTAGCTAATGTTGCCAAAAAAATTTAAAAATAAAGAATGAATGAAACTGGAATAGTTTTGCAACATTTAAGCAAAAGCCAGGGCAGCTTCATAACACAGACAATTAAAGCCTCGTGACAATCAGATAGTATGCCGCACGCAGATAGAAAGTGTTGTAATTACAAACTTTGTATGTTTGGTTCTAGACAGGATTTACGTAATAGCTATACACTGTCATAATTACTTTATATTTTGTGGGGGAATTGAACATCTCTATTTTGCATTGTTTATGGCATTAACATTTCTTCAAGTAGGCGTTTTCTTCTTAACATGTCACGCGTTGGTTTACTTTTTGAGGTGGTATAATTTAAGTTGTATTCGCAGGTATAATTAGGTAATTAAGTTGTATTTGCAAGATTTTATTGTACAATTCCCTTTCTTGTTCCGAATCCCCATTTCATGGCATGGAACCTATCACTGGATTAACTGTCATATTGATTAACTGTATATATATCTTGTTAATGATTATTGTTGCGGCCGTGATTATAAACGATCATCACATTGCATTAAAGATAAAAGAATAAAACTAGAATTCACTTACCACACTTTATTTAAGACTTAAGCTATGAGAGCACAAATGTTATTTGCACGTGGACACCACAATTCTTAGCACAAAAATTATTTGCACGTGGACATCACAATTCTTCCTCAAAAGACCAAGAAACATTAGGATGTCTTGATTCCATTACACTGGTCAATTCCACATTTGTACAAATCTGTCCAACACATACGCAGGAACTTGGCTTACATAAGCTCGATTCACTTCTTCGTAAAACCCTTTGTAGACTAATTACATTTCCTTCGTGCTACACGTGCAACCATGTGCTTCAGAAAGCCTTCCCTATAAGAACATCGATGGACACTCTCGCCGAAGAAAATTCGAAGACTGACTTCACATAACGTTCTTCAGCCGGAAAAGTCAAAATTTGCCACACCTTTTTTTGTTGCCAACGTTTTTTGTTAAACTTTGTAAGAAGTTTTGGAGAATGTCCATACGCGCGCATTCATTGCCGCGCCACCGCTTTTAATTGGGCGAGCAGGAGCAAAGCAAACCAGTTCCGTCTAGTTTTAAATCGAATGTTCCGGAACTAGTTTTAGGTTGATGTTTTCATAACATATCTATAATTATTTCTGCAGTTGTATTACCGGAAATATAAATTTTTCCGCGTATTTGGCATTCTAATTTATGTTACATAAAAACATATCAATTTAATGTTAGGTCATTTTGCTGACTTTCCCACTGATTTTAATTACATTATCATAATATTATGATTAAAGATATTGAGTTTAGATGCATTCTGCATTAAATTTAAAATCTCGTATATGTATAAAAACAAATGAACGTTATTTTCCTTTCTTTTTAAGATATTTTAAATGAAATGAATAGTCCAATTACTGCATGATAGTATATGACTAAGAAACCATAGTTGAGAAAGGGATGGAGGTTGAACGAAATCAAGAACTAAAGAGTTGTATAAAAGAATAAATTAATATGACATCAGTGACAGAACAAGGTATATTGAAAGGGAAATACTATTAAAAGGGAAAATTCTCAAGTTTCTCGAAGGTTATGTTAAACATAATCGAGGAGATGAAGAAAACGATTTTCGATGTTTCTGTTGGGATTCTTTATTGTATCGTAAGAGTTCATAGCAACTATCAAAGAACATTTGATCCCCAATGAGTGGATGAAATAAATATCATGGTTAAAAAACAAGTACAGTGGTAGGTCATTAGAAAATAGACAATAGTAAATTTTTTTTAACAATTCAGTTACAGAAATGCTTCGTGCATGAATGAAGGCACTGAATGTCTGAGATACAACAGAGATTGACATTTTTTATGAGTCAGCAACCATAGGCATATGTCGTAATAGGTACAAAATATAGCATTTTGGCATTATGATCTATACAAATGGATCCAAAGAGCATATAGTCATACGAAACTCTTTCTGTGGTTAAAGGCTTTGTCATTTTTAGTTACAGTCGGAATTCAAGGGATTTAATTTCAGTTTTCCAAGTCGTATCTGAAGTTCTCAGTGAAACAATCATTTTGGATGTTGTCCAAGGACTCCACACATGCCCATTTTACAAAATCGAAAGTGCTCAGTGGTAAATCAAAATAAAATAATCAAAAGGAATCTGATGCACAGCTGAACTTGACATAAACCTTTAATGACACATACAAACAACATAAAAAAACATAAATTGAAATTAAGGGTTTAAAACCCCAATCAATAATACGAGCATAGAACTCGTTCACACATAAGAAAAGTCATTCCATATCAAAATCTAAATCAAATATATTTTAGGTAGAGAGGGTACAAGATTATCTCAATCAAGCAGCGCTACCAAACGTCGTCTGTAATTATTTAAACACAGTAGCGCTACCTAACTGAAACTTTCTCAACACCCTATTAGGAGAGTAAAAGTACCACTTAAAATGCTCGTTTAAGTGTTAGGAACAGTATGTAGCTCAAATTTTTGCTAAAATAAATTTAAATAAAAACATTTCAGTTTATTTCGGCTGGATTAGAGTACGCTGTATAAGAAATGCATATGCTGATATCCTCGGTAAAGTATGATCCTTGGTATGATCCTATGCTGATCCTTGGTAAAGTATGCATAGGATGATAATATCTAACTAGGAAAAGAATATTTATATTTTTCTACAATTTTTTACTTTCCTACCTAAATGAAAAAAAAAGATAGAAAAAATCATTTGAAATATTTCCGGTTGTGGACAAAGTCAAATTTTCAGAAGTAGATTTATCTAATTCTGTTAGGATTCAGTGCTGCGAGATCTCCTTTATGGCATTGGACTAACTTTTATTAGCTACACAAATGATAGATGAAAGAGAATATCGTTAAACTGCAAGAAGATAACGAACGGGTGCTATTTTCTTTTAAGTCAGACAGTATTTAGGAATGAGACGAGTTTTATGTTGACGTGAATTCTCTAAAATTCCTTTAATTTACTGAACTTGAGACGATTTATCAAAAACTGGTAGTCGCTTTTTACTCAGACATAGCAGACGGATTTAATCTTTGTTTTCTAAGCCTGCAGTTGTCCTTGGCGCTTTCTGATGTTCTTTGAGCCTTTTTTTTCCAAGCTATGCAGGGTGTGTGATCTTTTTATAACTTTAATATGTTCGGTTATAGCATTTTGAAGTTTCAAATGGATTTAATTTTATACCTGAAAATAATTGTGACGGAATTGCTTTTGGGTTTTTCTGTTTAGTCAAACCTTTTTAATTATAAATAGAAAGATCAGTGGCTTAGAGGGCTAATAGAGGGTTTGTTTTATTTGTTTTGTTTTTAGGTGATATCTTTGTTTCCTAATTTATGATGTAGGGAATAAAATCAATAAATTTATCGAAATATGTTTTTTACTCTAAGTAAAAAAAGCTTAAGGGGGTCCGGAAAACATTTAATTTTTTTTTATTTATTGAGTTAAAATTTTGAATTTTTTTGTGAGGGTTAACCATATAATTTGTAAACAAAATCACATCCTAAAACTTCTCATAAAGTTTTTGATAAATTTTAAAATTTAAATTGTTTTTTTAAAGTGGGGTAATTTAAAATTAATATAACTCCAAATATTACTTGTTGAATTTCAATTTTCTTTTATTTAATTAAACAGGAAAATAGAAGTTTTAATTTTGATTCAGCGTTTTTTAATATATTGATTTTTAAAATAATTAAAAATATTTAGAGAAAAATTTCAAAAAAATTGATGTAACTTATTTTTAAAAGATCATATTTTCAAAAGTGAATATTTTTTTCAAACTTTCTGATTCAAAATTAAAGTAAAATAATTGAAAAATACATGTTCCAAGTTTGAACCATTTATCTTTAACGATTCTTGAGTTATAACAATTTAATGACGAGAAATGGTGAAAAAACCCATCTTGAAGAAAACGCATTTACAGGTTTAAACAAAGAGACTGGCTGGTTTTAGAGTGTTGCAAACAAAAAAAAATGATATCTCCCGTTCTAATTAAGGTAGAAACATGATTTAAACGTCATTTTTAAGTGGAATAGAACACAAAATATTTTAATGCAATAATATTTTTTTCGAAAATTTGAAGAATTTTGTGTCCTGGACCCCTTAAGAATTAAATGTAATGCATTTGATAAATTAAGTTTGCAATTTGTAATTAAATTAAACGAGGCTGATTTTCGGAAAAATCATATAACTTGTGTACAAATGTGTTTTATACAGATTGTCCTTTTGTGCGTTATTTTTTGCAAGGATATACTAACGTATCCGATAGTATGCAGAAATGCATCTGGTTAAAAGTAGATGTGATTATTTAATTGATTGATTTTTTCCTGTTAAGTATTTCGGAGTTGGCTTTTAAATCATACCCAGAGGATACTGCTTATAGTGGTTGTGTGGGTCTCGAACTCAACAATAGCGGGGTTTTGTTAAAGGTATGGTGGACATTACAAAGCAATTCTTGAAAATTTTCCTTCAGAGATATGAAATTTTGCATATATATTCATTAAAATATAACAATATGAAACACCTTATAAAATTTTATAAATATTTAAATTTATTTATATATACTTAAAAAATTGAAATTTTTAGTATGTTTTTAAAATGTTCCTTGAGATCTAATTTTTAACTTCTCCCTTTAATTTTGCATTTATATTGCTTTTAAATGCATTTTGAACAAAGTTATGTATAATTTTGTGCTTTCGTTGAATAGTTAATTTTTAGGAAATATTTTTATGCTTGTACTCTGAATTTTCGTGAAATTTTTGTACTTTTCTACACTTAAGTTAATCTTTGGTAATCTTAATGATGTCGAAACCTAAAATGGATACATAATTTTATTTTAATGTATAAGAGGAGTCTTTGTTTTAAATTTTGTAAAATTTTATCAAAAATTGTGACGCAAAGAACATTTCTAAGACTTGCAAATCTGGAAATTACTCATTTTGATAAAAAGTCATTTAAAAGATATTTTTTACTCCTACTTTTAATATTTACTTTTCTAAAACCCTCAAACTTTCATTTTATTTTTCATTGCATTTGTAAATGCATTTTATTCCAATACTTAAATATTTTAAAAATATTAATACACCCCCAAACAATTCCAATTTTTGTTCGATTTTTGGTAATTTGAAATTCCACCATTCTATTAATTAGTTAAATTAAATTTTACAACTCAGCTGGGTAAGAATAAAAGAGCTCCTACTAGAGAATAAGTCAATGCTTTCAAAACGTGGCTCAAAATCTAAAAGCACCGAGAGTTGAAGAAAAATTACGACGCAAATTATAGAAATCAAACATGCTGAAAGTAGCCTATGATTCAGTTTACTGCCATTTCGGTAGATCAAGTCTAAATACACGCACAATTAAGACGTATAAGTAAACTTTAAAATTTTGTTTGCAATCTTTAAAACCTCTTTATTAAATAAACTCTCAATAAAAATACTTATTTATCTTAAATCTTATGAGTTCAAATATTAACAAAAAATAAATTTTTTCAATACAGCATGTCCGGGCAAAAGGTATCCAAAAGTTATGACTTATTTTTAGGGAACTACCCATTAGAAATTAAAATATATATTTAAATAGAATGCACATATCACCAACATTTACTGTCAGTCATAGATTTCGATGTGTACATCTATTGTAGCACGACTAACGTCTAAATGGTAATCCAATTCTCTACAAGACCTTCATAGCATATCAAGAGGTATTAGACGTTTTTGCCTGGAGATTCATTAAATCCATTGTGTATAAAAAAAATTGAAACTGTGGATGAGTTGAAGAAGCGTATCATTCAAGCGATTCGTCTAATAACTCCTGATATGCTACGAAACACTTGGAGAGAACTGGATTACCATTTAGACGTTTGTCATGCTACAAAAGGTGCACACATCGAAATCTATGATATTATGATTGAAAACTATAATTGATATTAAAACTTGGTGAGAGGTTATTTCTATTTAAATAATATTTTTTTAATTATAATGGGTAGTTATCTAAAAATAAGCCATAACTTTCGAATACTTTTAGCCCGGATACCCTGTATTATGAAAAAATAACTGGATTTAGAAATTTCCTTAGTCGTTATAATTCACGGCTCTCTACCTTTTCCGATTTGAAATCGACTTCAAAATGAGACTTAGAATGGTTTATTCATTTGTGTGAATAAAACTCATCGATTGGTATTTCCGAAGGATGACTAGCAGATAACATTAATAGATTAAAATACGCAGAACAAGAATAATCGATATTCAGGGAAATACTGTTTCATCTGTTCAGTAAATTATTACTGAATGTTAAGTGACTCTGATAATTAAACTTTCAAACCAATGCGTGTTTTCAACTCTTGATTTGGTTAACTCTCATCGTTATGAATATTGAAGTCTACAATAAATATTAGAATATATTAATTTATGAATGTATTAATACCAAGTTTCACTTATGGTTACAATGAATAAGTTATTTCCTATAAAATATTTAAATAGGATATAAAAAATTCATTAAATTTCAGTGCATATTTCATTAATTATTGATATAATATTTTCGTACACAAAAGATAAATTACGAGCAAGGATGATGTAATGCTCTGATTAATATTCTGGAAATTTTCGCACCTTTCACCAAATCTCAACATGCAGATTCGATTTCGGTACTGTTATACAAACGGAACACGAGAAACGTCACCTGGCTCAATAATCTACGGGGACGTTACTGTTATTATTAGATGCGGAAGAGAAAAGCGGGGAAAATATATTCTGGGTTTGCACGTTAGCAGTTAGCTGTTTACGGCTGGGTCGATACTGATTTGAGCTTCAATATCTCATTTCTGCATTTACCTCTGGAGGTGTGGGGTCAAGTGTTCCGGTAGCGTCACTTGACTCGGTTCAAAATTACGGGACAGGCCCATAGGAAGTAATGCTGGTCCACGAATACGGCACTCCCAGAAAAGTGGCCAGAAAAAACCGCGGTGTGTTATGACGGTAAGGATAATATCAAAGAATAGAGTCTGCCGCATTGGAGAAAAAAATATTAATATCGTTTTTTTTTCGTTCTGTATTAAACAGTTTCTTACTTATTTCATGTTCCGAAATAAGATGCAGGAACGGAGTTATTGATGAACCAATATAAAATCCATATTGCCACATAAATGGATAATCCATCTGATTGCATTTAGTGTAAGGCACTCAATGCAATATGTCCTAGATAAAAACATACAATACAGACCCAAGATGGCTCTAAAATTGTTAGAAAAGGACTACGAAACTATTATAAATATCTCCATGTTTATGTATACCGTTAATGACAAATCATCAATCAGATTTAAATTATAAAAACACTCTTTCACTTAAAAATCTGAAAGCCGATTATTAAAAATTCCTAATGACCAACAATGTTCAACAATGTTTTCACTGTGAAGTCCGAAGTGATTTTTTAATCATTATGTGAATTCAAGTTTTCTCATTAGCTCCTGTATTTAATATTTGATGAGTAAAATCCCAAAATATACATTTTCCGAAATAATCAATTATTCATCTGCAGACTCCTAATGTTTTATTTGTCTTTTATAAAGACTGGTAGTATTATAATTTTTGAGACATCTAGTGCACCGAGGGAGAATAAAAATTGGGGAATTAAAATGCTTCCGTTTTAATTTCCTGGGTTTTAATGTCATGAGGATAATGAATACAATTCTCTTATATAAAAATCTTATTCTGGTGAATGATCCTTAATTAACATGATGGGAAAAAGATTTCATATGACTTCGCAGTGAAAATATTGTCGTGAGATTTATTCTACTTATATATATATATATATATATATATATATATATATATATATATATATGCAAGAATGCAGTACAAGAAATGCTTAAGTCAGTTTTTTTCCAAGATGACTTTCTTTGCTTATGTCTCTTTAAAAAAATATTATTTTCAATGTAAGAAGTACACAAGTCTGTCCGATACTTTAAAAGTGTTTTATAAACCATTGTACAGACTTGGGTACTTCTTAGAAAAAACTGACTTAGGCACTTCTTGTATCAAGTCACAGATAATAATCCATAAATCTATTTGGATGTATTAACTCTAGAATTTAATAGTAAGTGCAAGGTTATATTTTATGTATTAAGGAATTTTCCTTTAGTTTTACCGTTGTGTGTGATATGTTGAGGAAGAAGCAAAAAAAAAACTCATAATTCAGCAATATAGTAGGGACAGAATAAAACGGAAGTAAGGGCTATTTTAAAGCACTTTGCCAGAACTTTTCTTTCCTTTAATTAGTTGACTTCGTAAAGCTACCATCCTCTTTTGCAACACGAGGATTAATCCCCTTCTAGGGAATGAAATCTCATCAACTATGGACTAGTGTTTGGCTTGACTAACTTTATTATCATCTCTAGGAAACGGCCATGAGAGAGTTTCACAGAAGCCGGTAGAATATATCAACAACTTCTCAAATATTCTATTTAAATGTCCAATTGCGTTTTCGCCATCTCCACCACTGAAATCGAATCCGTTTAAAATCTCAATTGAGGGAGCTTCAGTGCTCATTGACTGTCGATGATACGTTTCGATAATATTTTACAACGTTCATGGTTGTCTATTTCGGACGAACACTTTATGTACAAGTTCACGAGATCAATTCGCTCATAATCTTTCTAGGTATTATCAGGTGTGATGTTGATCAGCATTTAGAATTAACGCCGTTTTGGTTAGGAATTCTAGGCAGTATATGTTTATAAACCTGTGTTTTCTTCGCGGTGCTTTGAAAGGCCAAAAGCGGAGAGATTTATCTGACTCGCGAGAGGGGAACATATTAATGAGCTAGATCTCTATGGAGCGATTTATTGGAGTGCTAGTTATCTTCATGGTACTCGTGCAGTTACTAGGGCGAAGTGAGTTATTTGAATTACAATGGTGAGAAGTGAATTTAAAGACCGTGGTGTAATCAGCATAGCCGAAAAGATTGTTATTAATTTGAAAAGTACATCATACACATATTTATTTTAAAATTTTTAATTAAAAATAATTTTGATGTTGAATTTCTTTTAATACGATGAATATCATTTTTTAACTAAAAATGTAAGTTGTTATTTCGTAATTTTGATGAAAGAGATATAGAGATATCTGATTTCTACCCTTTCTAGGATATATGTATATCGAAGTCACCCTCTAAAAAAGTAGAAATGACACTTTTTGCACTAGATAAATAACAAAGTTTATTATCCAAATGACACATATAACATGCAATGTAAAAACAATTCTGAGTAAAGACTATTAGCAAATGTTATAAACACTATACTAGGAAATGAAGTTTAAGTACTCGCAATATATGTATATAAAGTCAGACCAGTTAGGCTGTACGGAAATTCACTTTTACTAACACATCAAACTTTTTATACCAGAGTATCAAAAACTCGCTTAGACTTAGAAGCGATCTAGCTACGAGTCACTGAAAGCGACTCGCATAAACAGCTCGAAACAAACCAGTCTCTTCCGCAATCTGACTATGTGGTATTTATAGTAATGGTTTATGCTGAATTTAGCATTTTTTGTAGCTTCTTTGGGTTTATGAAAATACAATGATCGATTATTGTTAATCGATCATTGGGTATACCTTACAGAACATAATGAAATGGAAAGAATTTTGCAAATAATTCACAGTCATAGATCCTTATTACCGTTAAGCCCGATTTGAAAATCATAATACACCTTCTTTGCCTTCAATTACTTTTTTTGTTGAAGAATCAAGAGTCTGAAGTTTGATTTATTTAAATTGCAGCAAGATTTGGGATGTGTCGACCTAATGTGTCAAGTCTTGAAATTGTGAAAAATACATCTATTGATTGTATTTTAATATGTAAGAATTTTGACAGAATTAGGAAATTTTTCTATCTTCGTTTATACTCGTAACACGAAGTTTAAGCGAATACTATATTATTTAATGATATATAATAATTTGGTGATAATTTTGCATTTACGAACCAGAAAAGTTTAATTTAATACTTGAAATTACTAAATAAAAATAGATTTATGTAGTATAAGTTTAAACACTCTTTTGCATAGAACAGTATTAATACGAAATATATTTTGTTGCATTTAAGTTCCGCAATTTGTTTGAATTTAATGTGTGCACTCAAGAGGTTTTCCCTGTGATCGCCTGTGATAATTAAATTTTATTTAAAAGTCACAAGTAATGATACTAATTTCCAACCACTTCAAATCATAGTTTTTTTCTATCTTCTATTCAATTTAACCACTAAATCATTTTAATGCATCTTTATACTCCGTGAGAATTTTTACTTTGATTCTTCAATTTGTCCAATAATTAGTAGATGTGGTTCAGGAAAGACGAAATAATGCACTTCTGTCGTTTACTTAAGTGTTCTCATCGTCACTGGATAAAAATTAGTCTGCAGTTTAAGCATCGATCTAGTTCAATAGTCATGAAAATAACTTGAAATTTGAATGTTTTCAGATGATGATAATGATTACATTACGCTCTTGTAGAAAATAGGGAGGTATGCTACTTTTAATGGAATAATAATAGTCATAATTATTTTTTTTACTTAAAAACTCTATTACTGAGTTGAAGAAAATTTCTAGAGTATTTAACTTACAAATAATATATATGTTTATCCAAGTTGATAAAATTTGGGTTTAAATTGCTAAACATCTTATATGCTCATCCCAGAGAGAGATATTGTATTTATTGGTATTAAATATGGTAATTTTTTGTTATGATGTTGTTACTTATGCCACTTGACTGACATCAACATCAGATCAAGTCCCGAAGGCTATGGGCGATGAAGGTGCGGCTCCTGTTTTGAATGACACCACAAGGGTCGCAGTCCGACTTGGCCAAAGTTCCAGTCCTGTAATTTTGAACCGAGTCAAATGACGAGACCAGAAAACTCCACCCCGTACCTCCAGAGGTAATTTTGAGAATTTGGAGGACATTGCAGCCACAACAGATTTTACGTGCACCAGCCACCATTAGTGTACATGGCAGTGGATTTGTCAGCGACGAGCATCGAACCAGGCATATTAATCCTGTCCTGTTCGACGAGCTTGCCTACCAGTGACTTTCAGATCACTAGCCAGCTGCCCTTGCCAACTGGGTCACTATTACCCTATTTTTTTGTTATAAACATGGTACATCAAGTTAAATCAGTAATAAAAATAAAAAAAATTCTGACGTTTTTTCAAAGATCATTTGTCTTGTACCTCTGAAGATTAGAATCGAAGATTGTTCCAAAATGTTGAAAAAAAGTAAAACCAACTTATTTTGTTATTTCCCTTTGAAAATAGAAAGAAAAATTTGCTAGTTACTTGTTTGAGTATTCTGCTTACTTATGCTCAAAATTTTTACGTTTAAGTGCAAAGTTTAGGTTTAGTTGCATCTAAATTCTGATCAAACCGCTATAAGGAGCATTACTAAGCATCATATAGGTCTAGCACATTAAGCAAGATCCAATCAGAGAGCACAAAATAATACTAGATTCTAGAACCGTTCCCTTTAGTTAAACTGTTGAGCTTCGGTTAGTGCATTATTATAAAACAGCTTGTTCATTTAGCCTACTGGTTCGTTAGGTTTTGCTGCTCCATGGTTATATTTGGCTCCACGAGGGCTATACAGACCAGCCAGTGTGAAATTTATAGTTCCCGGAAAAATGATGAAGTGAACTAATTAATACATTGCGGGATATAATTTCTGTATCTTATTTATCTAATACTATCTCGACTTAGAAAGATTTAATTTTTTTATACTATATAATACTTATCTGAACAAACACAGATTTATCTGAATAAATACATTTTTAAAAAATGACAAAATAATTTTCAAACAATTGTTCTATCGTTGGGGAAGCAAATAATATTGTATGATATTCACAGTACCCAAACAACTATTGCTTAAACATTGATGGTGTTTAAGATAATGTAAACGTATTCGTTATATCAAAGATATTTTAAAACATTTTTATTCCTATTTATTAAAGGTATAATAACCTTGTTTTTCGGATAACCTGTAATGGTTCTTTAAATTTCAATAGAACGTTTCTATTACAGATATTCTTCGACTTACCATCAAGATAGGAACCGAGACATTTGTCGTAAGTCGAGTTTCAAACTTTTTTTTGTTTATGTACAGACATATATTTTTTTACTTTCATACATACATACGTAATTTAAAATACTACTTATTATGTTAGTACAGCCATCACTACTTATTATGTTAGTACAATCCATTGGTTCAGAATTTGTGCCAGAAGATACGTTGAAAGTTTTGTTAACAATGTTATCCAAGGTAGTTTAAACCGTTTGTGTCTTCTTTTTCTTGTATATTGTCTGGTAGCAAGCCAAATTTTTCTGAATGCGACGATTTACACTTGTGAATCTTTCTTCATTTGGATCTATTGCTTCGAATTGTTGTAGTCCTTTATTAATATAGTTAAAAGCTGAAGCCATTTTTTTAAAACAAATTTTTTAGGATTGTGCTTCAACTTGTTCGCTTGTATCCGTCTGTAGCATAATGTGTTTCAAATCCCCTGCAAATACCTTGTATAATCTCTTACAAATCCTCGTCGGTAATCTTTTCAGGATCATGTTCAATAAATTGGTTGATAATTTCTAGATTAAGTGTCTCACCAAATTTAAGATCAGATCTTTAACAATGGCCGAAGGATCTGCTTGTTGAGATATTGAATGAATTGCATTGGTTTCAAAACATTTTGTTAGTTTTTTCCATATTCCGTACATACATGAAGAAGTGACTTCTTTCCATCCTTTATCTAAGATCTTAATACTATGAAGAATATTTTAATTTTTCGAAAATACTTTTAAGTTCGTCCCCTCTCCAAGTGCCGTAATTGATTGTGCAAACCTAATTTCTAAGTAATTTGCATCATACATTGTTGCTATTGCGTCATATTTTTTTGCAGTATTGCAGAATATTGCAGAATATTTTTTAATAATTATGAAATTCATATAGGTATATACTGCACATCTGAGGAACAATATTTTTGAGAAAAAAATAAAAATAAGTAAAAATAAAGTAAAAAACAATTCGGTCGTAAGTGCGAGGGTCATAAGTCGAACGGCCGTAACTCGAGGAATACCTCTAATGTAAAAACAAATTCAGAAATGACGGGTACATCTTGTACGAGAGATTTCAGAATAAATGGATGTTGCAAATAGTCACATAGTTTAAACAACTTACTTTTTTATATAAATCTATATTTGGATTGTATAAATAGTCATACCAAAATCTTTATAATATCTTCTAAAAACATATGAGAAAGGAGAAAACAGAAAAGAGGGAGATTATGTAGCCCATTTAATTCATTTCTTTCTTCAGTTGAAAATTCTAGGTACAAATAGTTTTAAAAGAGGTTTAAAGGTATAAATAAAGAAATAGTAATATTGGCTTGGTTTATTTAGACACTTCAAAGCAAGCATTTATTTCTGAAATATATTTTATTAAATTTATTTCTAGTTTGCAAAATCATTTACTTTTCAAAATATCATGGATTGTTGTATAATGATGAATCATAAACAGGTCTAGATTAACTAACTATTCTGAAAACAACAGGTTTTAAAATTTCCATAAACATTTCACTGTAAATAAGATTTTATCCTGCGTCATTAAGCTGAACTACTCAAATTACTCAATTTTCTAGCTTAAAAATGGTTTTGCCTCTTTATTATCATGTTAACAGAGCTATTGGGCAAAATAAAAACGCATAATGTTGCTTTTAGTGACGAAGCTTTATTCCTTTAATTCTAGTCTGGTTATTGTCGTAAATTTTAGGAATTCAGTAGAAGAGAAATGGATTTAATTAAAGCTCCGCATAAACTACTTTAACGATGACTCTCTGTAAAAGGATATGTTAACATTTATTTTGGCTCGTTGCAGAAGATTTTATGATTTTTATAATTACTATTCCGAGCATAAGTGATTATGTTGATGCATGGTGGATATTTGTGGAAAACCATTCTTTATAATTGAGTGAAACAACTCATTACTTTAGAGATACTACCCAACTTCAGACTAAAGGATTTTTTACGTTAATACATGTATAAACATATTCGTATATCACTGAAAATCACATAATTAGTTTTAAACTATCATACCCCATTAAAATTGCCTTATTATATGTAATGAAGAAACATTCAGGAAGAATTTTTTTGTTATCCCTGGTCAAAATGTTTTAAGTGTTAATGTATCTTTGCTACAAAATATTCAGATTACTTTTGTTATATCTTTGTGTAATTATTGTAATCAGAGATGTGTACAAAATATTTAAAACTATGATTAATTTGGTAAAGTATAAATAAACGCTACAGATTTACGAAAGAACATAAATCATTGTGTAATTTAAATAATTAGCGATCTTAAGTAAAGTAACATTTCATGATGTTTTATGGTTATCAGATGTCAAACCATGTTTAAGCTTCTATATTGGTATACTAGTTGATACCCGTCAAAACATGACAGGCTAGATAGTAAATAAATGTACTAATACACAAATTATACTCAACACATGATTGCCAAATGTTGAAAATCATAATAATTCGCAGAAACAAATTAATGTGTTTAAGCAGTTTCGTACTTAGTGAGAATCTAAAGCCAGATTTAAAAATTTCACTGAGCATAAGCGGAAAGCAATTTTTTAAAATGTAAATTATCGCTAATTAAACAGCACGAAATAAACAATTTCCACAAGGTTTAATCTTATGTTTCACAAACATAATTATCATAAAAATAAAAATGACAGAGAGAGATCTGGAGAGATTCCTAGAAATAAATGTGTTTATCATTAAAACATGTCACTGAGCATGCTCAGGAACAGTGAGTTTCAAAAGACAGATTTAGACATACAACTAAGCATGCGCAGAAATAAATTTTGAATTCCAAATTATCGCTAATTAATAGAAATTGCGGCTACAAAAACCAAATTTGACAAATCTACAGATTACAATCTTTCGTTTAAGACCAAAATGAAGTATACTGATGCAGTAGTTTTCTCTCACGGACTGCCCAAAAAGTCGGCTTAGCAACTTAAATATATAGATTGCAATTTCAAATATTTAAAACGTTTAATAATTTTCTATATAATATGTATTTCCGCAGTTTATTTATTTAAATATATCGACTTTTTTGTAAAATTTATAAAATAAGCTATATACTTTATTATGTATACCATTTTAAAACAACTGGATTTTGCTAGAATTTTTTTTCACCCTCAAGTTGAAAGAATTCTGATCAGAATAATCTTGACATTTCAAAGAACGCGAATAATCTTTTCAATCAATTCTCTCAGGGGATATTTTCTACCATGCCGCAGTTATGAGAAATATTTGTAATTGTGATAAAATTTGATTTTTAATTTGTCACAAAACGGGAGTTCCAGAGAGTCAGGAATTTAAATTAATATCGTTTTACTTTCTCCCTGCCACACTCTCTGCCTTGAAACACTCAAACTTTGTGAAGAAATGAAATACTTTGTTACCAGTCTATTTAAAAAGGACAAAACTGAAATTTTGGGATTATGATTAAACCCAAAGCAAACGTAATAAAAGGCGTAATAAAAAGTATGTAAGAATCAACACGAGAGTAGAAAAATGGCGAGAGAACAATGAGCCCAAGATAAAAGAAGACCAAACTTAAATAGGAAAAAAATACCGTTTATATGTGCAGGATTATTGTTGTCGATAGATGACTCAAAAATGGCCAAGAGAAAGCTAAGTATGAACTAAACATAGATTTAACGCTAGTTCTAAAGTATAACAATTATATGTTACAGACTGTTGGGAAAGCTCATCTAAATCAACTCCGGAGATGAAAGAAACATGCACGAGTGCAGTGATTAATCCACTTTTATAACCGTTAAGCATAATCTAGAATAGTTTGATGCTTCAATTCCAAAAATGAGATAAGAAGGTTATATATATATATATATATATATATATATATATATATATATATATATATATATACACAATGCTGGCCATTAAAATTGCAACACCAGGAAGGAAAGCAAATAAAACTTTACTTATTGTAGGTATACAGCTAGTAGGAAGGAAACAAGATTAAATTTGTAGGCAATTTGGGGGTATACAGACTCCGAAATTAGTACACACAGCTACCGCCTCTGACAGCTAAAACGGCTCTAACCCGGTTAGGCATCGAGTCGAACTGGTCTTGGATGACAGATACGGGCAAGTCATTCTATGCTCCTTCAGTCGATGCCAAACTTCATCAATCCTAGTGGCTGAAGAGCGGTGGCGGTACAGTCTCTCAGCATTCCATGACCAGATGTTTTCAGTGGGTGATACAACGGGAAAACGTACTCGCCATGACAACAATTGAACACCCTCTGTGTCGAGGTAGGTTAGGACACGACGGGCAACATGCGGTCTTGCGTTCTCTTGATGAAAGATGACGTCTTCGAGGCCTCTAAGATAGGGCACAGCCACCGGCCTTAAGATCTGAGGAATGTAACGCTGGCTGTTCAGATTACCGACGATACGAACAAAAGGTGTTCGTATCGTGTACCCAAACGCTGCCCCTACCATCACACCAGCTGCAGGGCCCGTATGACGATATCGTGTGCAAGCTGGCCACGTGCGTTCTCCTCGGTGCTTCCAGACACAGATAAGTCCATCATGATGCTGCACGCAGAACTGGGACTCGTCTGAAAAGACGACGTGGTGCCACTCCTGTATCCAATTTTGTCTTTGGGTGCACCACTGTCGCCACGCGTCTCTATGATGCAGTGTCAAGTGAAGCCGCAATAATCGTCGCCGTGCAGACAGGCCGTGCCGCTCCTGACTTCGTCGTACTGTCCGTGTGGATACTTTTCGTGCTGCAAACAAGCCAATTTCCTGACTCAAGGTCCGTTATGTGACTGTATGATCCTGCAAGGCCAACTTGACAACATGTCTGTCCACTTGAACGTTAGTGGCAGGAGGCCGTTGAGATTCTGTATCGCGTTCAGTATGACCCTCCTGAAACCATCGATTCCATATTCGTATGACAGTCGTTGGATTCCGACCAATGCGAATATCAATATCAGGGAACGATAAACGACCGCACTCTTGATAGGCCCCCGATCCAGCCGCTTTCGAATTCCAACACGTGTTGGTAGCCGTTTCTCCTTCTTATATGAGACATAACACGATTTTCTTACAAACAAACAACATTCAAATGCGATATGTGAATGAGAAACCGGCTGCGTTCTTTCCTTTTATAAAGAGTCTGAAATGCCATTTCTCCCTCCCGCGTTGTTCGATTGCACTCAAATGCTAATCATTTGCCTATCCCAGCATCATCTTTCTTCCATGGGAATTCGACGTTTGTATCATTCTTTCTTCATAGTATTGCCATTTTAATCGCCAGCAGTATATATATATATATATATATATATATATATTGTACAAATGATTTAGATGAACTCTTATAGCGAGTCTTCGGTCTCGCGATGCTCTGGTCCACTGGGAGTGTTCGCCTTGGCAAGAAAACATGTTCAACCAGGGAAGAGGGGTTACAATCCCACTCTGGCCATTTGTGTGCATCGCTCCATTAGTGTAATTCTTCTTATTTATTTTACCTAAATGTATCCGTATTGTGATAAGGGGTATGTTGCTGTACGCGCAGGCACTTCTGTATTTCGATTCTGTTTTACCGTCATTATCTTTTGTTACTTCAAAAATGAAAATATAACAAACTATGTTGTGAACACTTTAATCTTCACATGTAATTCTACTGGTATCTTGAGCGGAAGGTTTTAGCTCTTTTTTAGTTTTCCTCAAAATATCTCGATAAAGATTATGATGATGACGATGTATGTATATTGTTATCTATATTTTAGAGACTCTTTACAGGATCCTTACTTTCTCCTTTACAAGTTTGCTATATATATAATTTCAGAAATGCGTGCTGGCTAGGGTCCTAATGAATTAAAATTTTCAAATTAGATTTGTCTATGGAATATTCTCCTGTTGTAATACAGATATAAATCAAAATCTATATAAATTATAGTTTTCTTGTCACAGTACAGATCAATAACAAAAAAAAATGCCTGATACTAAATTGTTAAAAACGCTCTTATACACTGATGGCCACTGTTAATGCAACACCCTGAAGGAAACATGCAAATAACATGAAATTTACAACATGCATTAGCGGAGGTGAGATATGCAAATGATTAGAATTTCAGCCCAGACGCACATCACGCGCGCCTGTGGCGCCACTTCAAAGCGCTATTTAAGGCTTGGAGATTTCGACAATTTCAAGTTCGGCAATTGTGTTTTTCTTGTGGTTTTTTTCAAAAAACGATCAATAATGCCTCGTCGAAAACAGCGATCATCTTTTGATCAAGTATCCGAGTTCGACAGAGGAAGGATAGTGGCCTACCGAGATTGTGGATTATCTTTCAGGGAAATCGGTAGTCGTGTTGGACGAAACCAAACAACTGTAATGCGGATATGTGATCGTTGGATGCAGGAGGGTACGACGGACCGGCGTGTTCGATCGCATCCACCTCAGCGCACCACTTCACGTGATGACAAGCAAATTGTGCGCATGGCAGTGACGGATCGCTCAGTCACATCACGAACCATAGCACAG
Organism: Dolomedes plantarius; assembly: GCA_907164885.2. Lineage (NCBI taxonomy): Eukaryota > Metazoa > Arthropoda > Arachnida > Araneae > Dolomedidae > Dolomedes > Dolomedes plantarius. The sequence continues at coordinate 60,948,880 of OU015500.1, forward strand.
CACATGCAGTCTGTAACGCATCATCCAGTGTCTGCGCGTACCATTCGACGCCGTTTACAGCAGAGTGGTCTGTCCGCAAGATGTCCATTGCTTTGTCTACCCTTGACACAGAACCACAGACGTCGCCGCCAATGGTGCGATGACAGAAGGATGTAGACGGCAGAATGGAATGAAATTGTCTTTACTGACGAGTCACGCTTCTGTCTGCAACACCACGATGGTCGTATTCGGGTCTGGAGACACCGTGAAGAGAGGATGCTGAACATCTACGTTATGTACCGCCACACTGGTCCTGCACCGGGTATTATGGTATGGGGCGGTATTGGATATCACCCTCGCACACCTCTAGTACGCATTGCCGGTACTTTAAACAGCCAGCGCTACATCTCCGAGGTGTTGGAGCCAGTTGTCCTTCCTTACCTTCAGGGCTTGCCCACAGCCATATTTCAACAGGATAATGCGCGACCACACGTGGCACTCATTGTCCAACGGTTCTTCGTCAATCGCCAGATTGAATTGCTTCCCTGGCCGCCTCGCTCTCCGGATCTTTCGGCGATAGAAAACATGTGGTCCATGGTTGCTCTACGATTGACCCAGATTCCATCCCCAGCTGCCACAGCAGATCAACTTTGGCAACGTGTGGAAGCTGCTTGGTCTGCTGTACCCCAAGAACTCATCCAAAGTCTCTTTGAATCAATGCCGAGGCGTGTGGAAGTGGTGATCTCAATTTGGGTGGCCAGCAGTGTATTTCGGTCACCCAAACCAATATTTTTGTCATATATTTCCTATAGTCCACGTTTTCTTTGTGATAAATAAAAGTAAAAACTTTTCTGAAGTAAATTTCAGTTCCAAATGTTACTGCTAATATCTGTCAGCTACCTTAAAGATTTATATGTTGATTTCAATGAAATAAATTTATTTTCAGAAATACTAGTTGGTACACGTCAAAACATGACGGCTAGATTGTAAATAAATGTACCAATACAAAAATTATACACAACAAATCATTGCATAATCTTGAAAATTATAATAATAAGGAGAAACAAATTAATGTGTTTAAGCGGCATCGTGCTTAGTGAGTATCTGAAGCCAGATTTAAAAATGTCACTGGGCATGTGCAGAAAGCAATTGTTTTAATTGTAAATTATCGCTCATTAAACAGCGTGAAAAAAAAAACAATTTCCTTCTGGTTTAATCTTATATTTCACAAACATAATTATCATAAAAATAAAAATAGCAGAGAGAGATCTAGAGAGACTCCTCGGAATAAATGTGTTTATCATTAAAATTTGTTACTGAGCATGCACAGAAACAGAGAATTTCTAAATCCAGATTTAAACATGCCACTGAGCATGCGCAGAAATCAATTTTGAATTCTAAATTATCGCTCATTATTAGAAATTACGGTTACAAAAACCAAATTTTACAAATCTACAGATTACAATCTTTCATTTAAGACCAAAATGAAGTAAATTGTTGCAGTAGTTCTCTCTCACGGACTGCCCAAAAAATCAGCTTAGCAACTTAAATATATAGATAGTTGTCATTCGGTAATAAGGTTATATTGTTTCTAAGCACGGACTAAGGATTGAAAAATGCCACAAAATATTTTGTTTCGGATCGCAAGAAGACAAAATATGGGTACATGAAAAAAATTGTTGAATCGCAGTCTTGAAATTAATGAGTAACAATTTTCCCCCTTCTTTAGTTTCGAATATTAGACTTGAATTGGAATATTTCATTAAATTTTCTCCTCTTTATTGAGAAATACTAAAAATCACTTGAAGCGTTCGATAAATTATCATAAAATTCGCAATATTATTCAAATTTAATGCATTACATTTAAAAGATTTTGTAATTTTGCAGGAAGTTAGTAGTTTTATTTTAAAATTTTCAATGTAAAAAAAGGATGCATTAAATTACCATTGGAGCCATTAATATTCATCACCACTTGGTTCCAACTACTTCTGTCTAAAATACAGTAGCCTCATTTTTCATTTAAAATAATTTTTTTTCAAATAATTTTATATATGCAAAATATTGGAAATTTTTTATATTTTGTTTTACATAGCAAATAAAAAAGTCGATTATAACTATTAATCTTTATCACGCAGGCATGTTTCCCACATTATACTTAAGAAAAATAAACATTAAGCATTTTTCTTTTATCCGAGTTATAAAATATTTGCTTTGTATTTTTTTTTCAAATTTCCTCACTACAATTAAGATCTTACTTTCAAAAACAGAAAATGCCATTCTGAAGGCAGGCCTTAGCTATTAAGCATGCTATATTTTTTTTTCTTTCACAAATGCAAATCCTCCAGAGGAAAATTGTTTTGATAAAAAAACGATACAAAACAAAACATTAAAGAAGCAAATTCAGAAATTAGCTTTCAAGTTTGTGTGATTCTTTTAAAAGATACTGTCTGGAGAAGAGTTAATTATTTTATTTTTCACACTTGTACACATAAAATCTTATGGCATAAAATTCGACTACCTTCTTTAATAGTTTAATATTTTAAGAAATGTTTTCGAAAGATTTTTTAGAAATATTTAGAAATGAAACTTCTGTAACATTTTTTATAAATGTTGGTGAAAAAAGATAATTTCTTGAAAGCATTAATGTTTTAAGATTAAACTTTATTACACTTTTACTACACTATATGAAGTTAAGATGATTTTGAGGATAAGTTAATAAGGTAATTTTTACCATTTCAGAGACAACAATTTCCACCTTTTGCACCGTGTTGATTTTTTTCCCGATATTTTTAACCTAAATAATCTTGAAAATATTTCCCATTAATGGTTGCAAAATGTTTTTACTTCTTTATACTGATAACAGATGGCAGTACTAACCATTTTTCTGATCATTTAACTGGAATAAATTGAATGCAAGTGAAAAAAAGACTTCATTTAGGCGTTTGAACTGTGTATACAGCGCCTCTCAAAGGGTTAAAACAATTCTCCTTTTCATGTATTTAGATGTATGATTATGTTTTGTAGATTTTTCATCAGTTAATGAAAAGTGAAGAATAAAGTAATATAATATGCCTTTCCTTTCAAGCTACGCCCCTCATCATCTCATTACTTCACCATTTTGCGAATAAATGTTTGAGTAAATAAGAGGAATATAAAATTAGAATCAAATGAAACATTAGAAGCAAAAATATCCTATTTCAACAGCATTTCCAGCATTGATTTTCCCCTATCAATGTTCAATTACATTGAACTAGAAAAATGTGTGCTCTTACGGCCGAAGAAGAATGGCAAATGATTCCAGAGTCTATATGGCATATATATATATATATATATATATATATATATATATATATATATATATATGTAGATATATATTCGCATACATCAACAACAACAAAATATGAAATCGCATTTGTAATTATGCGTCATGCCAACAACAAACCGTCTGTACAACATTTGACAAGATAAACTCGCATTATAACCGCATATATATATATATATATTGTTCCGTCCTGTAGTAGCAGCCCGCGTTCATAGATGGCAGCACTGATCCAGTAATTTTTTATTTTGTAACGGTGTGTGAAAACATGCACTGTTGTTGTTGACAAAAACATTCTTATGTATGTGATGCGAGCAGGGCTTCTGCTGGCGTATTGTATTCTTTTTTTATGTATTCCCTTAAGTAAAACTTTTGGAGGACGTCTGGGAAGTGAAGCAATTCTTCCTTTATATGTAAGTCAATTCATAATTCAATTCTTTATGCTATTTGGGTTTTTCATTTTCCCAGCGTTGATCCATCCCTTATATTCAATTGTATTCTATTAATCGCAAGTGTATTCTATTAAATGTGCAAGTATTGTAATTCTTTTGTTTTAAGTCAAAATAAATCTTTTAAAATCATTTACAGTCCACTAAATCTATAAATCTTACACACACACACACACACATATATATATATATATAGGAACATTTCTAAGGACATCAACAGACACCCAGAAGACATGCTGTCCATTTTTTTATGGGAGCACCGAGTGAGAGTACACCTCTGAGGGGATTATACAGAAATATTTCTTCCAGACGGGGTATGGAAGTCAATGTTCATACCTTTACTGGGGAATTCGAACTGAGTACCATGCTTTTTCATAGCTAATCACGATTCAAATTGGCGCCTACCCAGCAATGTGTGTGTTATGAATTTACTCCATGGACACGTGCCTCGACTAGAGGCACCTTACTTTAAGAAGAGTCCGCTCTCCTTTTCAGTGAATGGGTCAACTTTTATGGTAGCTATAATGAACACCAACTGCTCTTCACCGATAAGAATTTTTTTAAGTGTGACTATTTTTGTTTTTGTGTAAAAAAATCATTATCTACGTTAGTTATGTGATTTATAGCAGTAACGAAAAATAATAATAACCCTGCAAATTGCCATATGAACGGATGATTATTTAGTGGATGAAGCTGAAGATAAAATAGACAGGTTCGAAAGCTTTCAAATTACTCCCGAAACAGGAGCTACAAGCTACACTTAGCTAAGTATATCATAATTGTCTTTCATATAAAAGAGACGAATTGGAAACATGATCTTGATGTACGAGAAAAATATTTCGTGATTAGATAATTTTTCTACGCTATGAATCATATTGTATTGTACTTTTAATTTGATCCTATATATTATTTCATAAAAGCGGTAAATTTTGCTAATTTCATAGTTTAAAGGTTTACATTATTAATTTAACACTAATTACTTTTCTGTTTGACTAAAAGCCCGCATCCCGTCTTTCCGTTCAACCACACGTTCTTGCGGATTAAGTATTTTCTCATTATTGTTAACGAACACCATCAGGTTTACCTTATTTCACTCTAATGGATCAACAGTAAAGATGAAACAGTTTTACATGGAACTAAAGATGCTTTCGTTCATAATGTCATCGGTGTTTTGACGACATTAAGGTTATTTATGCTGAAGAAGATGAGGAAATAAGAAGAGTAATTTAGACTATTATAATAATTGGAGAATAGAGTTGTGCAGAGAGCTTTAAATGTTTTTCATTGTTTTTATGAACTATATAACTTTATATCATTATCATAAGATTCTATAGGAATTTTAACTTTATGTTTACTATTTTGTTTTCAAAGCTATGAAATCAACAGGTCTGATACTTACAAAATATTTGCTAAGTATGCTTTATAAATGTTCTCTGTAAAAGAACAATTTTATCTGGAAGCAATTCACCTCTCGTCCTTAAAGAATTTAAAAATACGAACTTCCTGAAGAGCCGTTAACTATATAAATTCCCTAAAATTCATTCGTAAATAAAACATAAAAAATTATATACATTGTAACAGTTAATATACTTTACGACAAGCAGCAGTTCTTGCTTCTTAATCCTAGACTAAATTATGTCTCTTACATTCTCAACATGTTTTATAAAAGAAAATGAAGAATAGAAACTTTTCAAACGTATCGTATGTTAGTATTCTTAGAAAACGAAATTTTAGGCTTCGATACTTATGGTTATCCAACAGACATTACCTTTTTTTTTCTTCTTCAGATTGATAATTTCTGGTCCCATTCATTCTAGACCTTTGAAAAACTTTTATATTATATTTAAGAACCTGAATATTTCTAAGTATCTTTTCTAGTTTTACAGTTATACCTCATGGTAGAGCGAAACTGAAATCGCCGATAAATAAATAAGTGTAATCATACATCACCCATAACATATCGGTATATTAGAATATCTTTTCTATTTACGCTTTTTAGTAGTTAGCAATATAACATATATTTTATCATCCCGTTTCAGCTTATAGTGCATGGATGTGATATGTTGTTATATTTTTATGAGATATACGATTTCTGATACATGTTTAGAAATAGCTTCATAACTCTCTCTAATATGGCTGGGCTACTGACGTCACAAAATGGCAAAATATGAAAGCCGCCTTCGGCAAAATTTATTTACATTCTGAATAGCCAAAAGCTAAATACCGTTTAAAATATTTTCAAAGTTTTTCTCCCTTTTTTAGCATATTCTGAATTTTAATCGGGGAAGAAGCATTGAATATGTTATAATTAAATATGTTTAAAGCTGTCTTGAAAAGTCAGTTGGGGAATCAATGTTCCATGCCGTAAGTAGATTCTGACCCAACATGGCTTTTGCACATTTCAACTAAGCTTAGGTTCTTTGTAAGGACAACGACTGGCCCATAACAAAACGTTGTAATGTGATGTAACGAAACACAAGCATTGAGTAGTCAGGGCCTGAGAGCGAACAACGAGCCGCCCATGTCGAGTAGTCGAGCTCCACAAAACTGGTGGTTTTTTTTCACGAATCCTTTAAATCGTTACACCACAAGTCAGTGCAGGCCAAACTGAGCTGGCTGAAGGGTAGTAAATTTTAAGTCCATTATTCAAAACGAGCGTTCGCAAAAAGCAGTCATACATTTGTCATGCTCGTGACGTACATGACATTACAACATTACATTAAAGAGGTCTGAGGTAGCCTAGTGCTAGCGCATTGGTTTTCGGCGCTAAGGGTCCTCCGATCAAATCCTGACAAGTGCTATTAAATACCTCCCTGTCTAGCTGAATAAGGGCACTTTAAATCCATAGACCAAAAAGTCCACTCAATTTCTTACGAATACAATTATAAATTTTTCAGCATATTTGCAGCACTAATTTTCTGAAGGGTACCTTTGACTTCTTGATATATCCTATTATTTTACAGTACATAATTTTGTTGCAGCAAAATTAAATAATTTACAAAACTGATTAATATTAAAATTTTATGTTGATTTAACCGAAATTGTTTTACTCTTTATTGATCATTTTTGTAAATCATTAAATTTTTTTACAGATCTGTTAGGTTTAGTTAACTTTTCAGGTTCCTAATGCTTTGGTAGGCCCATTAATGAGAAAATGTGAAAGAGAAAATTATTGGGCATTCAACCGTATCTAGGCCAAGTATGCGTTAAATCCGTACACCATAGAGTCCTTCTATGAGGTCAGAGAAGGTGGGAAAGGGTACGATTCCCCCAAATGTCCTCCCTGGGGTTGATCGGTTAAATTTGACAAAGCCCCTGGATAAATCGAGCTTCGATCCTTCTGGTGCCATTATAAACTGGAGCCGCATCCCTCAACCCGCTAACTTATATGTACTTTTTCGGGAATATTTCTGGCCAGGGAGCGTTAGAAACAAAAACTTGACATTACAAGTCAGTCGCCGCATTTACGATGACTCAAACAACCTTTTAAGTAAATTTAGTAATTTGAAATCGTGAGAGACATTTTCACGAAAAATTCAGCACTTTAATCTAAATGTCAACCGGATTAACTCGAGTCGGGATGACATGTGAGGAGATTTTCAGAATTCATTAAGTTAATGGTAATGCGTTTCACCGAGGTCGTTATTTATATAATTATATATGTTTTACAACCGAAAATTCTGTTTTATCCATAGTTGCTGCAAGCTTTTCGATTTCCTAATTTTAACTTAGTTTCAAGTTCATACCATGAAGTTGATAGATGAAAAAGAGGAAATTAAGTTCTCAGTGCCTCTTTAAAATCCATCTAATCCAAAAATACAATTGTTTGTTTCATCAGCATTTTTAAATTTCATTTTCATTTTTTTTTCTTAAATTGAAAAGAAACAACATAGTGAATTACTTTTACCTTTTAAAAATAAATTAATTTCAGAGTTTCATACTTTCTTGCCGGCTTGTGATGGCCCTGTGATACAGCGCGCTGGCTTTGCTGAGGCGCTGGCTTTTGCGCGCTGGTGCTGAGGGTGCTGGGATCGAATCCCGCGTCGCGCTACTAAAATACCTCTGTTTGTGCCTTCCCTGCATAGGAGGTTAAGCTGGTCCGCCTATATGGTGCGCCCATAATGAAAAGGCTAGCAAATAGGTGAATTATAGGCGATTGTCTATACGACAAGTACCTCTGCTAGTAGAAGAAAACTTTCTCGCTTCTGAATTCGACTCCCAGTTTGAACACCTACTGAAAAATCATTTACTTAAGCTTTTTCTCCCACTGTATGATTTTGGTAGCTTCCATTTAAATAGAAAGCGTTTACATTTTTCAATTTTATATGACTTAGTGAAATATCCAGCACTTAGTAGATTCTGTGTACCCACTCGCTGATCTTCAGGATATGACTCCATGGTTTGGTTCGATAGATTTATTTGCTTGGAACGACAGCTAGAAGGATTTAAATTCTTAGATTTTGTTTAATATATTTGTTTTTTGTGCATGAATGGGGGGAGAGGGGGGGGAGATGAAATTGGTATAGTGATGGTCTTGGCTTGGTTACTTTTAAAAAAATTCCATACATAAGTGCATAACTGCAGGATATTGCTTGCAAAACATCTTCAAAAGAACCTGAGATTTTGTTTTTGGCCAAAGGCAGTTATATAATTACAGGCCTTGGATCTCCATTATCTTTTATTTGTTTATAAGTACTAAGTCAATCTAATTTTCCTGAGAAGTAAAAATACAACTCAGTTTTGAGTATTCAATATAAATATAATTTAAGGGTTATGTTTAGCACATTAGCATTCACTCTCATTACAAATGTTTTAAACTAAGTACGCGAAGTTTAAAAGAAGAGTGAAGTTTAAAAGAAAACAATTTCTCATAAATTTACTCCACGAAAATTCGCGAAATGCACTGTACACGAAATGACGCACTTTAAGTTATTATTGAGTCTGATATAGATTCAATAATAACTTAAAATGGGTCATGTCTTAAAAAGTGAGTATATATAATTAGTGAATGAACTTCGAATGATTTTCTTTCAGTTTTATATATATATATATATATATATATATATATATATATATATATATATATATATATATATATATATATATATATAAATTAAAGATAATTACAGTTTTCATTATTTATCACGTTAAACTTGAATTTGAATATCATCATTTTAAAAAATCCAAAATCTTATACAAATCGAAAGAAACCTATAAAGCATTAGCGTTTTATATGAAGTGCATGTATTAATAACTTAAAGGAACTTTAGAAAAGTCTTATATCTACTATCAAAGAAATACGCTAGCTGAAAGCAAAAAGAAAAACCTATTAAAGATTTCATCAGTGATGTTGTTGTTTGCCAATATCTTTCAATGAAAACATCCGCACTATAACCACAGATTCATTGGCTGCTTTGAATTGAGACACCGTATAGGTAGATCAACACCACACCCAACGCCACGTCAATTTTCCCCGAGCACTCCCAGGGGTGACATCTGAGGGGCTGGAACCTTCTCTTACCCTCTCTGATCTCTTAGATGAACTTTCCGGTCTACAGATTTAACGTGCCTGTATACGGTTTTCATGAATGTTGATAGCGGTAAGATTACCAACTACGGAGGTGTATGCAGCTGCTACAGCTTTTAATCTCACTTTTACTGTAATTTAATCTGTGAAATTCTATAACCTAGTAGAGTTCTCTAAAAAAAAAGGTTGTGACTATAATTCATTATTGAAAATACTCCTTATTTTCTCTTTATAGTTTACAATTGTCAACAGAAAGTAATAAATTTCAACTATATATGGAAATCACTAAACGCTGAACACCATGAAAGCAAATTTATAATAATCCTTCCACCTCATAGCAGCTTATTGTAAGAGACATTTGGAAACAAGTTATTATTACTGGGAAAAACAAAATTATTAGGTGCCCTACTTATACTAAATTAGCCTTCGAAACGTATTTCGAACACCTTTCGCTCTCTCTCTCTGTATATACGTATATATATATATATATATGTAACAAGAAAACGCGTCTTCCTAAATTACTTTACTTTAAAGCATATTCTCTTGTTAAAATTTGGTTTCACCACTTAATCATGAGAAAAACATATGAAAAAATAATTTTATAGACAATTTGTCTTACCTTTAATTTTTGTTTGTTAAAGGCCGTTATTTATTTATTATTATTATTATTATTATTATTATTCCCTCGTCGGCGTAAAATAATTTTAATTTAGTGATGACTCTTAAAAGATGATTACACATTTTTCGACTTGCAAAAAGTTCTCACGAAATGAAGTCTGATATGGTGGCTCAGGAACAAGCAGCTGATGTTTTACAAAATTTTTCTTCCCGTTGCGCAAAACAAGGGGCAATGTAGAACACAAGTCGTATCGACGAGAAACACACTAAAGGAACGATCAAGCACGAATTTTCAAGCACAAAACCCAGATGGAGAAACTGCACCGATTTTTCAGGATTGGAGCACAACATATTTTAGTAGTAGAATTTTAACGATCAAGAGAAGGATTCAAAAACACACTGTGGCTTTGTGGGAAGCCGAAATTATGAAGCATTGCGAAGGCTGCAGTGGCCAGATGACTTGTCCGGCGTCCATGCCAGGACGGGACGTGAAAACAGCAGTGCTTACAATGGAGAGATAAGAAAAGGGCGTTGTAACGACCGGACTGTGGACAGCCGATCCAACAGCAACGAGAGAGTTTGTAACGAAGAGAGAAAAGTCTTCTATTCATGCAGTATTAAATGGGTGTTTTGCGATATTGACGCCAGAGGGCCTAAACTACTTAATACTTTAATTGGGCGTCTTTAGGTTCGTGGAGTTTACGTGACCACTTCGGTTATTCCGGTGACTGATAGATCCCGCTAGATCCTGCGCTTGTTACAGCTGCGACCAATTCACCTGGGAGCAGGATAAGGGGCCATAAAGTTCTTGTAAAATGTGGTTTTGACGTTACAGAACCCATAAATCCAGAGTGGTTCGAGGGCTCTTCAAGAATTTTGACATTACACTGACATTCGAAATCTCATAAACTTCTAACACTCATATCTGGGGATGTTATTGAGTTCAAATATTTCACATGCCTGCTTAATGATCTGCAGTGCTAATATAAATTATCTTTTTTTACTTTTAGGTTGCAATTTTGGAAAAGGGGGTCGTGCTTTATTAACAAGAGAATATGCTTTAAAGTAAAGTAATTTAGGAAGACGCGTTTTCTTGTTACATATATATATATATATATATATATATATATCTTTATATATAAAAGGCAAAGTCTGTGTGTGTGTGACCGAGTTTTTGTCTGCTCGCGGCGCAGCGCAAAGACGGTAGGTCGGACAGTCTTGAGATTCGACACGAAGATGCCTCCCGAGGTCTCATTATGCACCTCGAAGCCCTTTTTTCGAGTTTTTAATTAGATTTTCCGTAATTAAATATTTAGTCGCGATTTGGAGCTCCCGGACGAGTAAAAGCCCCGTAAATCCTAACGTATCCGTCCAAGAATTTTTTTTTTCGGACGAGCCTATACGGGAAAGATGACACTATACGGAAATCACAATTAAAATTGTCTGTCTTAATTTATCGATTAATTGTGATTTTTTTTCGATCGCCTGTACGCACCCGTTTTTCGGAAAAAAACGCGATTTTGTCCGTGACCCTTTTTTCAAAATTGTCGAATCGATACGTAAATGTCGTTACATTTTTACGAAATTTTTATCTCAGAGACCCTAGACATCACAGTTTCGAAAGCCAGAACCAAAATTAATTTACAAATTGTAGTTATTTTTTAATAATTTATTTTATGATTCGGAAACTCTTGCGAGAAATCTCATTTTGGAGATTTCGTTCTTCATTTCCGGACGAAGGTAAAATAGGAGAAAAACCAGTTTTTCGACGTCATGCACGTGATGTGTTGGGGTGTTTGTTTTCTATGAGGGATTCGGTGGTTAAAGGAAATCGATTACTATTGCAGTGATAATCGATTAAAAAATCACATTTAGTAATGCCGTAATTTTTTTGGCCAGCACTTAGTTAATATCATATAATTTGTGGTGTATTTGTGGAAAAAATCTATAAAGATTTCAAAGAATTTCAGCATGTGGAGGATGTGATATATTCGCTTTCAAGGAAATCGATTACTATTGCAGTGATATTCGATTAGTAATCCTATGTCAAAAATTTTGCCAAAATGTGCCAGAAAGGATTAAATTTATATGGGTAAAATAATGTATCGTGGTGAGGAAAAGGATGACAGCGACGCCCATTAACAAAGGGTTAAGGCTACTAAAAAATTGGTAATTACATTACCCGAGCAACGCCGGGACGGGTACAGCTAGTATATATATATTCATTCATTCGTTCTCAAAGTGGGTAGCAGTAACATGCGTCCAACGGAAATACTCCCACATAATTTGTTTATCAATATCAAGATATGTCATTACTTGAAACGGTACTATTATTCATTTCAAGAATTTAGCATTTTTTTAATAATCTGAAGCCTGTTTACAAAATTAATTTTTGTCCTAAACTCTCGATAAAATTCAAACTTTAGGAATTAACAACTGAATTTTCAAGATAAGAATTTCTCTTATTTTAAAATGTTTTCAAATATTTCAGATTTTTCTTAAACTTTTTCAAACAATACACTCAACTCATATGTTGTTCTTATCAAGTTTTTCATTTTAAAACAAATATTTGATCATTTTCAGAATCCTGATAAAACCAAACAGGATATTTTAAAAAAGAATTCTCAAATATGAGTTTTATACTTATAGAGGATTTTCTCAATAAGTCAAGAGACATGCAAGCAATATTTTGCTGTAAATGGATAAAAATATTAAATAAAAAATTTTAGTGCTAAAGTTTACCAGACCACTACTCAAAAATACCTCGTTCTGGAGGCAGCTTGGGGTAATTCTTTGTATTTATGATTAGTATAATTTAGTTCCAAAGCATCTTATCTCCAATTCAGGATCAGGGATTTAAGGATTTTTTAAGATACTATCTGGTGTAAAGTAATCTGCTAAATTCTATTACATAATGTATCTCCTCTCAATTACAAAGTTTAATTTAAACTCAATTAAACATAAAGATTTAAAATTAATTATTTTAATTCCTGAAAAGAGGTGAAAAACCCCTTTCTTTTATAAATTTAATACTTAAAATGTTTATGTTTAAATATTTTGTTTTTTCTAAATCATTTTAAAATTTAAAATTTTTAATTTTCCTTGGTGACATTTTTTATACTTCTGTTTAATTACTAGTTTGATAACAGAAATATCTCATTCCTTTTTAGAAATCCTTATTAAAATAAATTACAATTCTGAATTAAATGCATCGTTACATCGAATGATCCTTCCGTGTACGACTACTTCATCCAGCACTTTGAGGTCGGACACAATTTATCGACAGCTACAACCGTATTCCATGCAAGGAAGAGGAAGTGTGGTTATCATAGATACTAGGGGAGCTGTAAGTATTCAAGGACGTGGAGCAAAAATAGCCGCTTTTTATTTAACTTTTAAAGAATAAATGGAAATATATATATTAATGATTTTGATGAATGCAGTTTTTTAAATTTTTAAATAATTCAATGATATCCACAAAATCATATTAAAATTGTATAACTAAATATTATGTAAAGCCTGGGCACTGTAGTGCTCATGGCAATGAAATTGCTGACTCTCTGGACAAAAAAGGTGCTTTGATATTGCAGACATCTCCTTCCAATGTCCCTTACAGTACTGTAAAGCGTATGATCAAAAATTCGGTGAGATAGGAATTCAAAAAGGGTCTCCAGTTACAACTTCTCAAAAGCTTTGGAGAGAAAAACTATTTGGTGTCTCTAAATCACCTAGACATAAAATAGTGGCCGAGTGTAGACTTGCCACTGGCCATGACTGTCTCTTGGATCATTTACACCGCTTAAATATTCTTTCTAGTCCTTTCTGCAGACTCTGTGACTAAGGACGGGTCAAGAACTGTGAACATTTGTTTCATTGCCTTGCATTGATTAAACGTTTTCTTGCGGACCGTTACTGGGAGGCCAGGGGATTTCTGGAGTTGCAGCTATTTTCGTTTTTGTGTTTCTTGTGTTGTGCTTTTTTTCTAGCTGTTGTTGTCTTTTAATCTGTGCCATTGGAAATTTAAAAAAATATTATGTAAGGACTAATTACATGTTGTGGAGTCAGTTATTTTATTAATATAACTTTGTGGACTGCATAAGAATCCTTTAACAAAAATATTTAATGTTCTTGTTTAGGTGCAACTAATCAATCTTATTACTTCTTTTAATAAAGGTAATATTGAAATGGCTTACCTTTGGCATCATCTGAATAATACTTGAATAATAAGTCAACACTAAAAAATTTAGTTCCATGCATGTATCCTTAAAATGCATTTAATAATTGACTTCATTTTAGCACATAACTGTTGAATTCATGACACAATGGATAACCTTTCGGAATTAGATTTTACAAAATGAAAAATCGACTGCAAAATGTCAACAGTTTGAACAATAATTTGCACAGAATCTTTAACAAAAAAAGAAAAATGGAATCGCATCCAACGTAGCGATTTTTGAATTCTTACATGGTATTGCTTAGAATAGAATATAGACCACAACAGATAAAACATTTCTTAGCCATTTTCTTGCTATTACTCAGAATCGAATGTCCAACAACGGAATAAAAATCATTTTAGCAAGAAGTAAAAAAAAGTTACAAAGTGATGCCATCTATTGGCCAAAACCCCTATTAGAATACAAATTACAAACAATGTAATGAATAAAATGAAAAAATATTATAATGAATTATTTAAAAATAAAAATAAAAATATTAAGTCTTTTATTATGACTGAACACATGTTGTTTCCAAATATACATTTTATAACAGAAATAAAAATGAAAATTTTCCAAACTAAAAAAAAAACTTCTTAGATTAATCTACAAAATATAACTGACATTCAACGTCCGATATAAAATGGGCAAAAACACGTACTCATCTCTAGAAGAATAAGTTCAGAAGCAACAAGCTCAGTCATATGATGATTTATTTGAAATCTAAAAGAGATAAGCCCTTGCATAAACAAAATCTTCCGTCATTTCAGATATACAAAAATATTTGTATATCTGAGTGCATCAGATCACATAAGATGTAATGCTTAAAAAAATCTTTGATCACGATTTGTAAAGACTTTTAAAGGAATCCCTCTCACTATAAATTTTCATTTTCATTCATATTTCACTGATTCTAGAAAAAATATCTCATTCCGTTTAAGAAATCTTTATTAAAATAAATTACAATTTCATTAATGGGAAACATTTAAGTTCAAAGAATTTTGCATTTCCCTTCAGCCACTAAACCCGATTTAAAGACAAACAAGAGAAAAAAAAATAGAAACTTTCGAGAAAGTTCTTGAAAATTTTTCTTGTTTCCCTGGTTTGTCATTACACTGGATTGGAATTTAGTTTCCTTTTAACAAAGGTTAAAATATCCAGGATAAAAATCTACTGAGAAAGGGCTAGCATCCATTTAAAAGAACATTCTCTAAGATCACTTACTCTCTAGTTAAGGACTTTTATATAAAGAGACTGAAGAAGAGATGTAAAACAATTATTTGACAATGTGTCTACAATATCAAACAATCTCGTAGAGCTAAGGAGATACTTGGACGAATATTTAAATGATTTCCAAATGCTTTCACTACCGTATAACCAAAAACGATAATATTTTTGTATATGTCTATCTAGTATATATTTTATCCCCTACATATATATATATATATATATATATATATATATATATATATATATATATTTATTTATTTATTTATTTATTTATTTATCAATTTATTTATACCCGTTTATGTTCAGAGATCTACTTATTCTTATTTTCTAAGTTATTTGTAGTTAGTGAACTGAATCGGAAATAATCGCAAAAGTGAATTATCATATTCCATTTTATGTATATCAGGAAGATCAAGTGAAAATTTTAATTGAAGGCCTTATTTGAGTCCAACTCCATTCTTGTTAATTTTGAGATACAGAGCCTTAATGAGTACTGAGAAATGACTGCTGAAGTCTGATTTATAATGAATGCCCTCTGTTGTCGGTAGGAATAAGGTGGAGGTGTACCAGTTTAAAAAATAAGATAGAAGTGACTTGTATGAACAAGAAAGTGAGGCTAACTCCACTTTTTCAGAAAGTGGAGTTGGACCACTATTCAAATAAGAACTTCATATAAAATAATTATCGTGAACATTGAAAATAAATAATTAATAATTCTATTTATAATTTATTTATAAATATTAATTATAAATAAAAAGTATTGATCATTTGATGCTTTAACTATTTTAGTAAAATAAGAATAATTAATATTATATAATTAAAATCATGTAAAACATTATAATTAATAAAAATTATAGTTATATAAAGACTTATTTATTCAAATATAAACCGATAGTTTATTTTTTTATTTAAATTGTCACGGTAATTTTATTTAAATCTAATTATCAGAAAAACTTCATTTAAATAAATTTCAAAATATATTTACAGGCCTATGATATTGATTTTAACACATATCCTGTTTCTTCAAATACTGAAACGGAATTTTAAAAAGAATGTGTTTAAAAGTATAATTAATTTTAAAAATAAACAGCCTGGTATTTTAGCATCCATGTTATCATACATAAGTAAATATTGAAAAAAACTTACGTGTTTCTACAAAATTAAAATAAACTTTATCTTTTTAATTAGAATTGAAAACTCTTTTTCAAAATTCCTAATTAGTTCTCTTGAGATGAAATCTTTGCCTCAAGATACTTCTGGATTACACCAAAAGTCTGAAAAAAAATTAAAACAAATAATTTCGGATTCTTCCCTTAGATATGTTTTCTTGTTTTCACAAACATAACACTGAATGAAGACACAGATTTCAGTGAATAGTTTCTTTTGAAGCAATATTTTAAATATTTTAGCCTAAAATACTGGTAGGGATAAATTTTGGTTCCGAATGAAATAGATCTGCATTTTAATGTTTATAATATATTTTTTTGACAAGTAAAACATTAAAATATTTTAATGTATTACTTGTTAAAATATGAAAGTTGTACATGTAATATGATTCAACGATGAAAAATTTTTTTTTGTTGTTGCTTATGCCACTTGACCGACATCAACATCAGATCAAGTCCCGAAGGCTATGGGCTATGAAGGTGCGACTCCTGTTTTGAAGTAGCACCACAAGAGTCGAAGTCCGACTTGGCTAAATGACAGGTCCCGTAATATTGAACCGAGTCAAGTGACGAGACCGGAACACTTGACCCCGCACCTCCAGAGGTAAATTTGAGAACCTGGAGGACATTGTAGCCATACCCTATTTAACGTGCCCCGGTCACCATTAGTGAACACGGCGGTAGATTTGCAGCGACGAGCATCGAACCAGGAACGTTCAGATCACTGGCCCGCTGCTCTTGCCAACTGGGCTACCGCGCCCAAATTTTCTTCATCTAACAGGTTAGGATCATAAACATATGACTACGTATATGGCTTTCAGAAGCACAATTTGTGGGTTAGCATCCCGTGGTAACTGATTGTGTCTGCAGTAGTAAGGAATCGGCATTAAATATAAAGCCACGATTTGTTTATCCTCACGTAGCAAAATTTATCTGTAGCTTTCCGATTCAACCAGTCATTTTCCAATATATAAATTTAGCATTTTGCATTTATTACAGAACAACTGTTAAAAGAGCTCTGATATTCTAAAAGCAAAAAGATATTTATATACTTCTTTTAAAGGAAATTCCTTTACAGGAATACTGTATTTCTTCCTTGTAAGAAAAAAATTATAGAAAAGAGAGAAGAAAAGTGGAAAAAAATTGAAGGGAAACTATTATAGTTTTGTATTGTTAAGTTAGGTATTTTTTAAAATTATAGTAAAAATGTTAGCTCAGAGATGTAACACATACTAGTAATATTAAAATTAAATTGACTACAAAAAAGCAATGGAAAAAAATAAAGAGAATTCATTATGTTTCTAGGCTTGCATTCCCTAATACTCGTAATAGCTATCCTACAAGCTGTATATAATGATGTGATTATGATTTTGTAATTAGGATACGGCGAACAGAAAATTTAAAAACATGAGTAAGAAACGCTATTAAAAGTTCTTTTAATTATATTATTGTGCTCTGAAAATTACTTATTTTGTGTTCCATAATTCTGACTTTCTCTAATTTGCCTTAATACAGCTAATTTATTGTTTAAAAAAATACAGTCTTAGTTTAGACCCATTTATATTTAAATTTAAGTTCTAGACTTTGCCAAAATATGATAAGAATCACAAATCCCCAAACTTAACGGTAGATAAACATTGTTCTCTCCCCTTCAATAAATAAATAAAATTATTCAACCTGCATATTGTGAGGTACCCAGGCAACATAGTCGAAAAGAGTTCACGGGTGAGAAACGGGCCTACTAATGGTAAAAAGGTGATCTTCCGAGATTTGAGCACTTCGAGATTTATCTTCAAAGATGTCAAAGTCTAGGATAATACCTACATATTGGAGCTATGTGTGATTGGTCATAAGAGGGTGGGATATTTACTATGATTGAAAGTATAAATAGTGATCGTCAAAACTGCGCAAAATTTCTTCGATTCAGTAAAGAAATATCAATTTAGAGTCGGTTCAATGTTTGTCCGGCATCCTCGAGCCCCACCGCAATGAAAAATGTCACCGAACTTTGGAAATTAATCCTCGACTGCGTATTCAGGGTTTACTACATAGCGACTGGTCTTCAGTGATTCATGGGCCGATACGCGAAAGCGGAGGGGGCCGAGGTGTCAATTTGAGTTACTAATATTTTTAAATTATAACTGAAGGGAAATGTTTCATTTTTGCAATGTAAATACTGTAGTAACTGGCATTATTAATAAATGTTTTGATGAAAAACACGATACGATTTTAAACCTGTACTCACTGGTTTCAACAGTAAGAACAAAGCGTCTGAATGAGCCAGATCAGAACTCGAATCTGGGGGGTTTGCTTAAGTTCCATTGAACAATCATAATTTCCCTTGCTGTCGTAGGATGTCAAATCAAGAATCATAAGAAAATGGAAGGATGACTACGACTTCAAATGACGGTAATTGGTCAAAGATTAGATCTACCAGAAGGAAAAGCAAGACTATTTTTTTAACAGCAAGCAAAATATCCCCAAAGTCTCTGAAAACAAGCAATAGAAAAATTTCGCGAGATTCTAAAGACAATATCAGTAAAAACGTTCGCGAAGCTGTATTAAAAATTCGAATTTTTCGAGCAATCTCAGACTAGAATTGAATTCGAAAACGAATTCATTTACAGGAAAATCAAACTTTCAGTGCAGTTGCATGGGCTTGTGGCGGCCCAGTGGTACAGCACGTTTTTTTTTCGGATCGAACCCTGGCGTCGCGCCACGAAAAATGCTTCCGTTCGTGTCGTCGCTTCATAGATGTAATGCTGTCCGCCTATATGGTGCCCGCACAATAAAATGGGCAATGAAATTGCGGCGTAGTATAGGCGAATGTTTGACGACAAGTGCCTCCGCATTCGGAAAAAAAAGTGCAGTTGAATTAAATTCGATTAAACAAAAGTTATTTCTTAGTGTCCACGTTGTGACATAACACTCATAGTCCCCC
Organism: Dolomedes plantarius; assembly: GCA_907164885.2. NCBI lineage: Eukaryota > Metazoa > Arthropoda > Arachnida > Araneae > Dolomedidae > Dolomedes > Dolomedes plantarius. Next base: position 60,968,320 of record OU015500.1, read on the forward strand.
AAAATATAATCAAAAAGAATAATTACCAAAATTTTTTGTCTAATTTGTTGAGAAACGAGCGGGAGGAAAACCATTGTCACATGTGAAGAGGACGTCTTACCAGCACACGATACCCCTCTTATTATCCACTAAAATGCAAGGACTATTGACACTTCATAGAAGTCAGTAAATGATTAAAATTCAAATAGTTAGGATCATTTACTCAATAAGAATTATTCCACAATAAGTATTCTAACAGGACAAAAGGCATTGTCCTTTATGGCGATTTTCATTTCTTTTTCTTTTTATTCCTTTTATGCCACATCCTTATCGGTTAAAATAATTAAATTTGAATTGATGATTCATTAGTTTAATTTTCAGTTAGATCCGAGTTGAAGGAAAACGATAGAAATTAATCATTTTGCTGGTCTGCTTTGACATCGATTTGACCAGTACTTTTATTTATTGGAGAGTCAAGGTGTTTAAGCCAAACGCAAATTCCAACAACCCATCCCCTTTACCACCTTTAAGTATGTGCGTTCAGTCCGCAGAGTGTGCTTGCTTACAGTCCTTTCCACGCCTTGTAAGGGAAACAGTTCTGCACATTAGTCTATAAGCTATAAGTTTTCTTTAATTGAAAATCTTAGACTGACACTTATACAATCTTGAACCTCCACCTTTCCGAAAGGAAAAGTTCACCATTACACTATCAAAATTGAGAATTTTCTTAAGGAATCTCGTACCTCCCCTTTATCGATATCTAAAAAGTCCTCACCGACAATTTTTAGGGATTTCTGAATCATCTTTATTCAATTTGTTGGTAAAAGAATATCGTTGAATTCTGATGATATTAAGTTAAATGGACAACCTAATAGATTAGTCAATCCCAAAATATGTATAGGAAAATCAAAATATTACAATTTCGATATTTCTATGGTGTCCGGTATAAAGGGCTTGAGTAAAAAAAGTGATTCTTGGATATTTGTTAGCATTGATGAAAAAAATCTTTTGACTTATATAAAAGGCTTAAATCTATCAATTTTGTATACAAAAGTCCATTTCTTTGTACAAAAGACTAAGTCAAAATTATTGTTCTGCGATTGGTTTAAAATCAAATAACTTGGTATATTTAAATCACTGTTTTTGACTTAAGCTCTTTACCGGGCACCATAGATTTATGTATGTATTTTGAATATTTTCCATATTTATGAATGCATTTTCATTAACATATATTGTTCGAGTACTTACAGTTGATGGGTATCCTCACAAATTGCAATGATTTTACACCTGAAATGATTACCTAACGTTTTCATAAGTGACTGTGATTAAAATTTTTATTTTCTCCAGTTTTCATCTTATTCTATAAATGCACATGCAAGAAGGGGAAAATTTTGATACTACTTTTGGTATGAAGAAATAAAAAAATTCTTAGGGTTTAAAATGTGAACTGAAAACTTTATAAGTAAAATGAAAACACATTTTGCTAGTGAGTGTAGGAAAAGACCTAATTTTCCCTTTGCAGAAGTCACTTCCTACCGGAAAATATGAAATATTGGCAGCAGTCCTAATTGGATGTATTTCCATCAAAATAAAAAGTTCATAGTAAATATGAATAAATATATATCGTCGAAAAATAATAAAATATCATAGATCAATAGATCTAAAAGTTCATAGTGAATATAAATAAATGCATATCATTCATAAATAATAAATTATTATGATCATAGTTGACAATTTAAATGAATAATCATAGTGAATATAAAATAGAAGAACTAACAATAATAAAAATTTTACCAGAAATTTGATACTGAAGTTTAATTCTTCAGGGGTGCTTAAACTCTGCACTTCTAACTCAGTTTATGAGCTATAATATAACGAAATTTTCTGCACGACAATCATATCAAACATTTTCGTTAATGACAATAACGCACTGTTAATTTCAACAGGAAGAAAATTGGGCACAATTTTTTTTCTTTTATTAAATTAATTCACTTTGCCATTTATCTTTTTTTTGTGTATTCACTTATGAGTTCGTAAGGTATATTATATTTTGTTTTACTTCCTAGCTCACTTCATTATTTATTCCATGTTGTATATGTTCATTTTTATATTACTCGTGTTGGCAAGATTGCACTTTTCCCAATTTCCCTGTTATGGAAAAATTAACGCTATCTCTACACGCTTGCTTGGTCACTATAATCTCTCATCGTATGATTTCATACCCGGCTGCGAAGAGGAAATATTGGTTTTCACTACGAAATTCCAATATGATTTTTTTTACATGTTACTGAACTTTATATGGGTATTTTTAAAGTAGACTGTGTTTATTTAAAATCATGATGATGCCACATACAGTAGGATGGTTTCATATTAATTTTATAACAATAATATGACACCCCTAAAATGTCTTTAATAAATGTATGGATGACTAGAAAATATAAAATAGTGTATGCAGAAGAATATATGTTTTTTAAATATTGATTATATCGTACTACTAAATATTAAAACTACAAAAAATTGAAACATTCAATTTTTGAAATTGAAAGCTCCTTGACAGGCATAAATCATAAACACTTTTCTTTCATAAATTCTCTGAATACCTACATATCAATCTTTGTGCAAAACGTTTACACACATATATACAACTATATACTACATACATAGTTTTATTTAGATATGCGATAGAGCGTTGTATTACGCTGAAATTCACACCTTGTGTATCTGAAAATGTTTTATGCGACAAACACAGAGAAAAATGTATAGCAGACGTTTTTCCACGTGAATTATGATTTCTCTGAATTTATTATTAGTCTTGCAGCAAAAATGTCAATGGCATCATTATTTATATGTTATACCTTTGTTTATTCTTTTCAACAACATTTGATAAATGGATTTGCTCATGGGAGCATTAATATAAAGATAAAAAAACGTAACCGATATTAACAATAATAATGAGGAATTCTTTTGGAGACTTTTTCTCTATATTTAACAACAGCGAAAGATATATGATATCCATTATCAAATTTATCGTAAAAAATAATATATCATACATTTTTTACAAAATAGAAACACTTAATATGATCTATTTTCCTCAGCGATAAGAAAGTCTTTTCATTTGATTCAGGTTTTACATCCCTTTTGCTCTGTAAGTAAGATTCATTGAAGAAGATTTATTTGAAAATCTTGCTTTAAAAATAGAAACGTGGCATTATGAAAACAACAGTTAATGTAATGTAATTTTTTTGGTTACATCATGCAATATATTTTTCAAGATATGACAATTTTCGACCATTAATTTGAAATCATTACCTGATTTAAAGGCAGAAAGCGTACGTTAAAAGGATTTATTCGCCAGAAAAAAGTGGTGAATGAATGTTATTAAATTTACAAACAAAGTCATTTTTTGTTTCCTCTAATTCCATTTGCTTCAGTTAATGTGTGGGATTTTGTGGATAGTGAATTCAGTGAAATTACTCAATATTTTTGAAAGAAAGATTTCTCTATTTTTTAAGGAAGTAAAATATATCTGGAACAGGAAGCCTTCAGATTACCTCGAATTAATTTTCTTTATCAATCTCAAAGCATTAGGCCTTTATATCATCATAAATTCTTCACTTATCTGCTAAACATAGACCTATTAATCAAGAGAGAATAATCCCTGTGAACTATAGTTAACATTCAGCTTATACGAATACTGGCCATCTTGTTTAGTTGGTTGGAATTTATATACACACACATACACACACACACACACAGATATATATATATGTGTGTGTGTGTGTGTGTGTGTGTGTGTGTTCGTTAGTTTCAAACGAGGCAGTACGTTTTCCGGGGACCACTGACCCATCCACACCACGAATTTGTTAGCCATTTTATTTTTTGTGCACTGTATAGGTAAACCAACAATTCTCCATATAAGGGTACAAAACAGAAACGTCCATGTCTCACACGAGATTCGAACCTATCACCACATTGGGGAAGATCAAGGCGCTTAACCACTAAACGATGTGGGCTGAGAAATTATATTTGTGATATAATTTTTTTACACTTTATAAGGCATTTTTTGAAGTGTATAAGTTTCGAAAAGCATTAATTTCAATATCATTTTTTAAAAAGTCCCAAAATTTTAAGGATACACTGGTTGCATTTGATTTGAATGTTTAAGAATGTACAATATTTGATTTAATAGTGCATCGAGTTCTTGTTTGTTTCGTCCCTGCATATCAATAATGACCGTTGCACTTTCAAACTCAAATTATCAACTTACTAACTATGTAATGCAGCATTTAAATGTAGATATTGTGTTAGGTGTTAGAGCCATAGAAACAGTAATTTAAACTCAAAAACAATTTAATATTGAAACTAATGTCTACACGTCCTGTTAACTTAGATAAGGGTGGTTCGAAAAGTGCTTATCAATTTCCAATATAAATGATTGACAATACTTGAATAATCGCTGAGAAAATAATATGTAATAATGTTTTTATTTTTCAGTCAGACCCGTCTATTACTAAAGTTGAAATTGAAGAATATTCTAACTCTTCTTTCTACTTTTTTAAAAAATATCCAAGGAAATTATAACGTTAAATCATATAAACATTACTTTATTGAAATTTTAGTGTTTATTGATATTTTGACAAACCATGCAATCACTGAAGTGTAGATAACATGCAAAAGTTTCCTTAAATTTATTTTAGTCATAAAACCGGAGAAATACGATAATTCTAGACATAATTTAACTTTGCATGAAATTTTAAAAACAATTTTCAAATGCTGATTCAACAATAATGAAGTATGTTTTAATAATAGATTAGACATGTTAAGATAAGGCCTTTATGACTTACATTTAGTCACATTACCAGCAGAAACATTAAAACCATTGTAATAAGCGAGATGTGAATACGCGTCAATCTAGATGACTAGGACCACACAGCCTGCATTGTGAGAAGGATTTATGACTCTCAAGCGGCCAGGCGCCGGGGAACAGGGGCGTCGCAAGCGAGCAATCAATGCAGGCAATAAAACCATAAAAGTTAAGAAGACAGAAGCTTAAACGAAAGATTAGGAAACAGGTGCTGCATAGGAGCTGAGAAATTTCCCAGACGAGGTGAGGCGTCCAGTGTAATTAAAATTCAGACATAAAAACAGGAGCCAACCTATGAACATGATGGTTCGTCCCCCAGCACAATCAAGAGGCGGAGCGAGAGAATCACAAGCCAGAAGACAAGATCCAATCAAAAAAAAAGAAGCGACATATATATACAGGGCTTGAAGCAATTTAAAAAAAAGCCCTTTATTAAAAAAAAGAAGATGCCTAAAAACTAAGCTGCCACACGGCCGACAAGAGATCCCCTTACTACAAAAAAGAACGACAAATACCCTAAGCTGCTACAAGGGCTACGAGAATTCTAAAAAAATTGACGCAAGATTGAATGCCCAGCGAATCAAGCTGAAGTGCAACCGAGTGATAAACGAAATAGAAAGGATGGAGAGACGACTGATGCGGCCTGGCCACAACTTAAACGAGAGTGTATTTACCCGCCTATAACTACCAATCGATGAAGGATACTACAGACGTCGGAGCTGAGTAATCAGAGTATCGACACAACGAAAAACTACGTGAGCATCCGAGGTGAACCCGCGTATGACGGAGACCGCTACCGACAGATCCGCTAATGGACAGTTACGTCACAGAGGTATTCCTGATTGATCATCGACCTACGAGAGCCCGAACTCTGTGTGTTACGATATACAGAACTTTCCCTATAGTAATATAGAACTTTGTTGACAGAACTGTGTGCACAGTGAGGTACGAACGTTAATCCGACCATTTGTCTACTAGTGATTGGAACGAGCCGTAACTACAGTGACAACCGTCTAAGGGTGAGCATTTTTAACAATATGTAATTCACATCCAACGCTTAATACATATTCGCCACTTAACCCACAAGGGTCGGCAATGTTCAATTGTAGAAATACTATTTTTTAATTATAATAATATATATGTTCTTGATTGATTCTGTGTTTAAATTGCGGTGAGAAGTTAGCATGATGCTATTTGTTGAAGCTGTATATATATGTATATAAAAATAAATTGTATATATGTAATCAAAGTGTATTTACTGAGAGTTGTAACCCCTGACTTAATTGTGGAATGAAAGAAAGTTAGTCGCAACGCGACATTACTAGCCTGACGATCATAGCCTAATAATCCCCGAGTGGGTTATTACAACCATTAAAATATAATGTTGACTATTGGCTTCCCAGTACTGAACTATTTCAATTCAAGCAGTGTCTCATATTTAATCCTAAACTGAAATATATATATATAGAAGTCTGTTACATTTAGATACCAAGAATAGAATATCAATAAGCTGAGTTTTCAGCGCCAAGAGGAAATTAACCCTCGAACACTCGCGTGGTTGACATATATGTCACCCACCTGCTTTCATCTTCCCTAATGGAGGTCATCGGAAGGTTGGAAGTCTCCTCTTTTCCTTCTACCTTCACACCGCAGTTATACAGACGCGAACGAGGAAAGAGTGATAAATGGGTGTGTAAACGGAGCCCTCGGCGATAACCCCACTATTCTCCTCCCCAAACGTGGCGCTCGCTTCGGGAGCGAATTTTTGGGACCGAGTCAAAGGGATGAGGCCGACGTCCCCAATGTTGGGGGGGATCAAAGGGCGAATAGTGACCGGATCGCAAAGGGATGAATGGCGGCGGAGAGAGAGATCAAAGGTCAAAGGGGTGAATGTCGTTGGGATGTTGCACAAATGGCAACAAGAGGCGGGAATGTGAGAACGGTCATTTGCGTCGATTAGTAACGCTCCTAGACGTGACTAATGTCTCTTGAGTAGACGAGTGGGGGGCTTATTCACGGCTGTGTAAATTCGGGGTCAAATGAGCCTTCCTTCATGTACCCTATCTCTTCATTTTATTTAGTATCTAACTGTTCTTCGATTCAATTGCGTCAAAGTTCACTGGTTGACACCTGTCTGTCCCCCACGCGACCATCTACGTAACTTTTGAAGGTAAGTGAATTTATTTTATTCTCCGTAATATTTAGATTTTAGATCCTTTTATTTATTTATGATTAAAAGTCTAATAAGAGAAAGTCAATCCCTTATAGGTTTTTACATCAAACTTTTTTTAATACAGTCTTGAATGTGATAAAAAAAAAGTTTGTCTGAAATGTCAGAACAAGCCGGGAAAACATAACACATTTTTAAGGGCCAAAAGATATAGCATGAAAACTTTTTTTTCTCCAGAAAAAATATTAGATTTAATTATTGACGAACACGTCTATAAAATAATAACAGACTGCACAAATATTAACATTGATTCTATCCAATGTAAATTTGAAAGGAATCGTGATGCCAGAAACATCAACGAGGAAGGAGTCAGGGCCTTATTAGGTTTTTTCTTTTGATAGGCACTTATAAAAGTTCCAGGACAAATATCGATAAGTTATGGGATATCTCGAAAGGTAATGGGTTGGAATCATGCTACCTAACAATGAGTAAAAACATGTTTGCGTTTCTTCTCAGGTGCCTTCGTTTTGATGACATTGGGGATAGGACATCTGGATGAGAATTTGATAAGTTTGCTCCCATAAGGAATGTATTTCAAATAGTGTTTCTTAAAAGGAAAAGAAGGTGCCAGAGGACGCTGTTACGCTTGTGGACGACAGAGAGACAGAAAAACGGGAAACTGGTGCGAGAAATTAGGAAAGTGGATATGTAGTGACCATTTGAAAACTGTATGTGCAGAATGTTTGTAATTTTTGGAACGAAGTTGTTTTACGTGGCTTACAGTAGAGTGAACTGGCAGAAATCGTCACGTAAGGAAAAAGCCGGTGCGAATGTATTCAACTTATCACTTCAATTTACTGTGTTCGGGCTGGCACAGTAGTAGAGCGCCCTGCTCCTGTACTTTGGTCCCCGGTTCGATCCCGGTAGATGCTTTTTATGTAGATAATTCTAAATATTTGAATTTTATTCTTTTAATTCTTATTATAATTTTAATTTTACTTATTTGAAGAGGGCTTAATTTTTATATTTTTATTTACTGCTGAGCACATATTTTCTGATGCACATATTTTGCTACTGGAGGTAAAGTCGTTCGACAATGGCACTCCAAGAATCTTTATATACCTCGCTACCATGCCCCCTCCAGGTGACCGTTCCCACTCTTTCTCTTTCTATTATATACGGTTGTATGTGTGTGTGTTCGTGCGAGTATCGAGATTCGAGCAGCAAGCATTGTGCGCTGTCAGCTGTATGACCTCAATTCTAAACACGTGTAAATATTATTTAAACTTATTTATCCATTGATCGCTGTTAGAATATACTGAGGGAGGTTCTAAATTACTTAACTAAAATTTTCATAAACTTCCACTCATATTGGCTGGAGACTTCATCGTTAACTTCAATGATAAAGAAAAATTTGAAAAGCTCACAACTTTTTTATCAGGTACATTTGATTTAAGTATTAATAATGACCCAGCGCAGTTCACAACGAAATACTCTGCAACCGTTGATGGTGTTTTCTCGAGATACTTGGATAAAATTGAATCTCAAACATATGTATCTTATTATAGTTACCATAAGCCAATAATTACCATGATATAATATAATGGTAAAATTTAAAAAGAATTTTTTTCTTATTTGGAATTTTTTATATATAATTTATAATATCACATTTTATGTATAATTTATAATTTATAATTCACTATTTTATATTTAATTTTTAATAAATGACTATTTTTCCTAAAATATTAAATGAAATTTATTGATTTAAATCCTTAACTTTACATTTTTGCTTTGAAAAAACGATAAAAAATTTAAATAAAATATACAAATTAGACAGAGAGACAGAGAGACAGAGAGTTGGTTGGTTGAATAAAAGAGGGCTGTGCTTTTCGGTGGGACAAAAATACACTAATATAATCAATAGAAATCTACATATTAAATCACGTTTAGAGTTGAAAAAATAACGAAAGGAACTTCGTTCCTGACGGGGGTCCCCCGACAGCACAATTTTTTTAAACTTTGAATGTATGGTTGATTTTTAATAAATATTTCTTTTTTTAAAATTTAATTGTGTTTTTTTTTGTAGTATATACTCCTATAAAAACTATAGTAATAATTAGGTTACAAAAAAGTTAAATACATATGGAAATAAAACCGACGTAAAAGTGCATGACACTTGGCCCCCACGCGACCGTTTGTGTTACAGCTAGAGAAACGACAATTCGAGGGTTGAAAGGATGAAAACATTCTAATGATTTGTTTAACTCCATTGCGTGAAATGTAGGGTAAGGAATTCAGTATGCAGCTGAATTAGCTATCATCCTTAAACACTGTGACTGAAGCATCTGAATGAAACTCTATACATTAGCATTAAAGTTGGATTAAATATTCAACACTTTTGTGAAGAGACATTTTGTTACAAGTACACTGCTGGCCACTGTAAATGCAACACCCTGAAGGAAACATGCAAATAACATGAAATTTACAACATGCATTAGCGGAGGTCAGATATGCAAATGATTAGAATTTCAGGGCAGACGCACATCACGCGCGCCTGTGGCGCCACTTCAAAGCGCTATTTAAGGCTTGGAGATTTCGACGATTTCAAGTTCGGCAATTGTGTTTTTCTTGTGGTTTTTTCAAAAAAACGATCAATTATGCCTCGTCGACAACAGCGATCATCTTTTGATCAAGCATCCGAGTTTGACAGAGGAAGGATAGTGGCCTACCGAGATTGTGGATTATCTTTCAGGGAAATCGGTAGTCGTGTTGGACGAAACCAAACAACTGTAATGCGGATATGTGATCGTTGGATGCAGGAGGGTACGACGGACCGGCGTGTTCGATCGCATCCACCTCAGCGCACCACTTCACATGATGACAGGCAAATTGTGCGCATGGCAGTGACGGATCGGTCAGTCACATCACGAACCATAGCACAGCACATGCAGTCTGTAACGCATCATCCAATGTCTGCGCGTACCATTCGACGCCGTTTACAGCAGAGTGGTCTGTCCGCAAGACGTCCATTGCTTTCTCCACCCTTGACGCAGAACCACAGACGTCTCCGCCGCCAATGGTGCGATGACAGAAGGATGTGGATGGCAGAATGGAATGAAATTGTCTTTACTGACGAGTCACGCTTCTTTCTGCAACACCACGATGGTCGCATTCGAGTCTGGAGACACCGTGAAGAGAGGATGCTGAACAGCTGCGTTGTGCACCGCCACACTGGTCCTGCACCGGGTATTATGGTATGGGGCGGTATTGGATATCACTCTCGCACACCTCTAGTACGCATTGCCGGTACTTTAAACAGCCGGCGCTACATCTCCGAGGTGTTGGAGCCAGTTGTCCTTCCTTACCTTCAGGGCTTGCCCACAGCCATATTTCAACAGGATACTGCGCGACCAAATTAATTTAAAACAAAACAAATACACGCGCTACAAAATAAATTTTGTTGTGATATCTCTTGTCTTTCTTGGTGTTGCAATTTGGGTGGCCAGCAGTGTTTTTGCTATCTAGAAGATTTTTTTAGGTGGTGGTGGTAATAAGTGACAGTTATGTCAGTTCTGAGGACAATGGCTTATATTCAGTGCTAGTTTTGTTGGCTGTTCTTAATGGAGCGCTTGCTAACGTTTCTTACAATAAGGGGATAAAAAATATACTTCCCTACTTGCCTTGTCCTGTTAGGTCTTCCAACCTAGTCTATAGTAATGGTGGTTTGGACCGCTAACGAGTACACTGTGTGAGTTGCCTATTTGTAATTTTTAAAGCATAAAATAACTTTAATTTTTGATATCCTTATTGCTTTTCGACTCCCCTATAATTAGGATTGTTCAAAGGAGAAATTTTTGTTTCAAGTTTTTTGTGATATTTCTTTCAGTTTTCATTCCTTTAACTTTTACAGTACAATAAGAATTATTCGAGATGTCAATTGCAGCCACGAATCATTATTAGAGATTTATGAAAAGGAAACTTTTAGCACATTTTACGCACTAAAAATGGTTTTATTCCCCATTTATATATGACAACCACGACAACTTTAAAAGAGTTTAAAGTGTCCTATTTTTCACATTTGATAGCATCTCAGATTTTAAACATCCGTGAACTTTTGAATCTGCAGATTCATATTTTATATCTTTAAAGAGATAACCAGCTATTATAAATGTATATAAGTGAATAAAGTTTATAGAAAAAAAGATAGACATAAAATAACAATGCTTTTAATCATTCTGAGCAATGTAATTTGTTTTCAAGGATAAAATTTACTTTTCATTTATATTATAATATTTATTAGTTGAATATTTCATGTGTGTGTGCGTCGCTATAATTTTTTTACATTTTTATAACTATGGCATTCAGTCGATACAAACGTATTTTTTGTGTGTGTGTCCTAGAAAATAAAGGTACTGGAAGTCAATGTTTGGCAGACATTATTATGCAGGTTTATTTGGGAAAGCAAACGCTGAAATGGAAAAAAAAAATGAATTCCCATGGTATTCAGATATTACTTTTTTTCCATGTCAAATGCAACGTATCCCTAAAATCGATACCTTTCGAAATGATCTTAAAGCGAAAACGGATGAAACATTTCAACTCCGCCGCGTCCATTGTGTATACTACAGAATGTCCTCAAAAAATTCTATTTTCCTTCATACTTCACAACTTTGAGTTTCCTCTTGGTTCTTGGCCATTGTTAAGTTCAAATTATGTTATCGGAAATTTCCATTTTTCTTGTTGATATAAACTTCTATTTCGTTTTAAGCGATTGAAATGACATGCATCTTTCAGAATAAAATCCATTGGAGCAAATAGCTCATGTTTTCAACTTTTACCGAAGCTGTTCACTCAAGCATAGTTGGCACAAAATGAAAATTTCTTGAAACGTCTTTTAGTATGCAATTTGTCCGCATGCAGGAAATTTCTATAAGATTTCCAGTATATATATATATATATATATACATACACACACTCAAGAGCTAAAACATTATGACCACCCCTACATTTTGCAATGAATTCGCCTGGAAGACGTGGAAAGCACGTGATCAGGTGGAAATGGTATTTAACTGCTGCTGGAGAGTCTGAAGAATCATTCTTTCACTTACTTCTGTGTGTGATGGGAAAGGCTGCGGATCTAAGCGACTTTGATAGAGGGCAGATTGTAATGGCTCGAAGGCTCGGAACAAGTATTTCCGAAACTGCACGACTCGTGGGTTGTTCGCGACCTACAGTTGTTAGTACTTATGCAAAGTGGATGAATGACGGTGAAACCAGCTATAGACGACATGGTGTTGGACGTCCACACGCTATCAAAGAAAAAGGTCGTCGGAGACTGTCTCGCATGGTGAAGCAAAACTAGAGCCAGACAGTGGCTCAGCTGACAGCCCAATACAATGCAGGGCCAAGTAGAATAGTATCGCAGCACACTGTTCAGCGGACACTGTTGGATATGGGGCTAAGCAGCAAACATCCCACTCGTGTGCCTTTGCTGACCAAGCGTCATCGCCAACTGCGCCTGCGCTGGGCCCGGGAACATCGTGACTGGTCCATGGATCAGTGGGAGAGAGTTTCCTGGTCAGATGAATCACGGTTTGTCATTCATCACGCCGATGGCCGTGTCAGGATACGCCGTCTTCCAGGCGAACTGTTGCTCCCTCAATGTACCTTAGGTCAAACACAGGCCGGTGGTGGCGGTATTATGCTTTGGGGGACGTTCTCTTGGGCGTCTCTGGGACCCGTGGTTGTGGTAGAGCAGACCATGGATGCTACAGGGTATCTGAACATCATTGCGGACCAGTTGCACCCTTACATGGCCTCTGTTTTTACAGCTGGAAATGGAATGTTCCAACAGGACAACGCCCCGTGTCACAAGGCTAAAATTGTGTTGGAGTGGTTCCAGGAACATGATGATGAATTCCAGTTAATGTCCTGGCCGCCTAACTCACCGGATCTCAATCCGATAAGACACATTTTGGATGTCATGGGACGGCAGCTCAGAGTTCAAAGACCACCAATTCGCAATATCTCGGATTTGCGTGGCCGTTGCTTAAACATCTGGTACAATCTGTCTCCGGCCATCTACCAAGGACTTGTGGCATCCATGCCAAGGCGGGTTGAAGCTGTGTTGCGTACCAAAGGTTGGGCAACTCGTTATTGACAGGTGGTCATAATGTTTTGGCTCTTGAGTGTATATATATATATATATATATATATATATATATATTGCTCAAAAAAATTAGGGGACCACATGGTTTTAACGAAATTACGCAAATACTTACACCGATAAGTAACATAAACTAAATAATCCATAATTTAAAGCCTACCAGGAAACAGAAGAAGAAAACTTCATATGAAAATCAAAGTTCATGACGCCAAAAACCAGAAAAGAACATAAGGGTGGAAATCGGGATGTTGCAGAAACGTCTGTTTCACTGCCTTAACTGTGAAATACGATTGCTCAGTTATTCTTTTTGAGAAAAGGTGACTTGAAAATGTCTCAACAACGTGATTTACCGGAATCCATGGCATGGCGTATTATAGGCAGACTTGAATCCGGGCAAACACAACGTATTGTCGCGGACGCTGTTGGAGTCGCCAGAAGTGTCGTTGAAAGGCTGTGGAATAGATTCCAAGAAACAGCTAATGCTAGACGTCGACCAGGGCAAGGTCGGCCACGCGCCACTACAGCAACTGATGACCGGTATATACTGTTAACAGCTCGTCGAAACAGAACAGACAATGCTACTCAGCTGCAAAGACAGTTGCTCTTGGCAACAGGACGAAGGGTGTCCAGCCAAACAGTGCGTAATAGGCTTGATCAGGGAGGTCTCTATTCACGTAGGCCAATGGTCTGCATTCCGCTGACCTCACGCCACCGTCCGGCTCGAAGAAGATGGACTGCTGAACATCGAGATTGGGAGCAACATGATTGGAGCCAAGTGCTGTTTACATACGAGTCCCGATTCAGTCTTGAGTGTGACACACGACGTGTTTTGGTATGAGGGGAAAGGGGCAATCGATATAACCCCACATTCGTTCGTGAAAGGTCACAATATAGACGAGCTGGTTTTATGGTATGAGGTGGAATCAGCATAAGTGGACGTACGGACCTGCATATCATTCGGAATGGTACTTTGACGGCCCGAAGGTATGCAGACGAGATACTGAGACCTCATGTCATACCTTACGCTGCAGGCATTGGAGATTCCTTTGTTTTTCAGCATGATAATGCCAGACCGCATACAGCTCGTCTTGTGGAGAGCATGCTTGAAGCTGAAACAATACAGCGTATGGAATGGCCAGCGTGCTCTCCTGACCTGAATCCAATCGAGCATGTTTGATTTTACGTTTGATTTTACAAATATTTTTACGTCTTTTTTTCTGAATTGCGCATTGATACGCGTGTACTATCCATTTTATGCTGATACGTGGCTGTCTTTCATGATCTTAACTTCTTTGCTTGCTCCCCTAATTTTTTTGAGCAGTGTACACAGTGCGTCAAATAAGTTTTAAGACTCGTCCCAGAGCGCAGGTTGTAAAGGCGCTGTGAGTGTAAATCCGCATGCTTCATAACGTCCATCGTCTGCTGGCACACTCCTAACAAGTTGTGCGCATTTCGTTAAGTAGTTGAGAGAAGACCAGCGTTTATTGCAGAAGTGAATATTTTTCATGTTGATTTTTTAAGATGGAGCAAAGAGAAGTAATTAAATTTAACGCAAAACTTGGTAAAAGTACTTCGGAAACATACCAACTCATGAAACAAGTTTACGGTGACTGTTGTTTAAGTAGATGAAATGTTTTTGTGTGGCACAAACGTTTTTTGGACGGAAGAGATACGGTAGAAGATGATTAGCGTAGTGGAAGACCAATTTCATCTAGGAGACCTGAAGTTATTGAAAAAGTACGAACTTTCGTAACAAACGATCGCTGTGCATCACTGAGAATGATGGAAGACTCTTTAAACATCAACAAAGATAGAATTCGAACCATCCTGATGAAGATTTGGCAAAACAAAAGTGTGTGCTAAATTTGTTCCACACACTTTAACCCCTGAACAAAAAGCAATGAGAAGTGCACATGGCGGAGACATTATTTCAGCCGCTGAAAACGATCCAAACTTCTTGAAATCCATTGTTACAGGTGATGAAACCTGGTGTTTCCAATATGATCCTGAAACAAAACGAAAAAGTGCGGAATGGAAGTCAACAAATTCACCACAAGCCAAAAAAAACAAGAAAAGTTCAATCCAAAATCAAAACAATGCTCAATTCATTATTCGATAGTAAAGGTATTATCCACAAAGAATTTGCTCTAACTTGACAAACAATTACAGGTCAATACTACTTAGCTGTTTTAAAGCGTTTGATGGCCAGAAATCGACGCATTCGTCCAGACTATAGGACTGAAAGCAGTTGGTGTTTGTTACACGACAATGCACCCAGTCACACCTGCCTTATTGTTAGTCGATTTTTGGCAAAAAATAATGTCTGTGCGTTGAACCATCCACCGTATTCACCTGATTTAGCAACCTGTGACTATCCTTATTCCCAAAAATTAAAATGAAGTTAAAAGGGTGGTATTTTGAGGATATTTCGACCATACAAGAAGCTTCGACGTGTGCTTTGCAGACCATTCCACAAAGTGATTTACAACAGGCTTTCGATTCATTATTAAATCGCTGTAAAAAGTGCTTTGAAGCCGGAGGGTCCTATTTTGAATAAAAAACCGAAACAGGTATTAATTTCTTGTTTCCATTTCTTTTTACAGACCCAGTCTTAAAACGTATTTGACGCACTGTGTATATATATATATGTATGTGTGTGTGTGTGTATGTGTATGTGTGTATAGGCACTTCAAGGAGGGAAGATATATTTTACGAGTAAAGAATAATACATAACTTTCAAGTTTATTTTTCACAACTTGAGTGGATCATATTGGTGTTTATTTTGTCATTAATTCTCCTCTGAATACAGTTAGTAGATAAAATTAAAATCAGTACATTTCTGAAAACAAAGTATCTAAACAAAACAAATCCCCATTATTCAAGGTCTAGCTACGAGCTAAAGCTATTCCTATCTACTGTTGAATACTCCAATTTTCAAACATTTCCGATAGAGAGAAGTCCAACTTTGAAGGAATTTTCTAACATATTTTTTATTGAAAAGAAATAACTCCGATTGTTCACTACTTTTTTTGGAACGATTATTAATTTTTCTTCAGGAATTTTATTCCCACAAAGATCCTTACTTGTACTTTCCATTAGTCTGTAGCCCCTTTACCATTTTTTTTCAATGGCCTTTGTCTGCCAGTGGAGACCGTTGAAGACGGTTGCTTTTAATCAGTTACCGTGATACTGTGAAAAAGTATAAGTTTGATTGAATTTACTCACACCCATAAAGGAACTTCAGGGTTCAAAATTTTCTTTGTATATTTACACGCATTTTTAAGGATGTTTTTACAAATGTATCTTCATACGAAAAATAAATTCATGACAAAAAAAATCCTTGAAAATTTAGAAATGTTATTTAAAAATATTTTAAATTAAAATTTTAAGCTAGATTTATATATACATTTAACCAACTCTTCCAAATGAATAGTTTTTTTTCGTGAAATGTGTAGGAAAGGTTCAGGCCCTGACTGGCTAGGTTGGCTAGTCGGCGATCGCCGAGGGCCCCCGACCCAAGTAGGCCCCGAAGGGCCCTATAAAAAGTGGTTTATACTTGGGGCCCCAAAATAAGTGGTTTGTATTTTTTATTGCTCACGTTTTTAACTACACAACTTTATACACTGCTGGCCACTGTAAATGCAACACCCTGAAGGAAACATGCAAATAACATGAATTTACAACATGCATTAGCGGAGGTGAGATATGCAAACGATTAGAATTTCAGCGCAGACGCACATCACGCGCGCCTGTGGCGCCACTTCAAAGCGCTATTTAAGGCTTGGAGATTTCAACGATTTCGAGTTCGGCAATTGTGTTTTTCTTGTGGTTATTTTAAAAAAAAACAATCAATTATGCCTCGTCGAAAACAGCGATCATCTTTTGATCAAGTATCCGAGTTCGACAGAGGAAGGATAGTGGCCTACCGAGATTGTGGATTATCTTTCAGGGAAATCGGTAGTCGTGTTGGAAGAAACTAAACAACTGTAATGCGGATATGTGATAGTTGGATGCAGGAGGGTACGACGGACCGGCGTGTTCGATCGCATCCACCTCAGCGCACCACTTCACGTGATGACAGGCAAATTGTGCGCATGGCAGTGACGGATCGCTCGGTCACATCACGAACCATAGCACAGCACATGCAGTCTGTAACGCATCATCCAGTGTCTGCGCGTACCATTCGACGCCGTTTACAGCAGAGTGGTCTGTCCGCAAGACGTCCATTGCTTTGTCTACCCTTGACGCAGAACCACAGACGTCTCCGTCGCCAATGGTGCGATGACAGAAGGATGTGGACGGCAGAATGGAATGAAATTGTCTTTACTGACGAGTCACGCTTCTGTCTGCAACACCACGATGGTCGCATTCGAGTCTGGAGACACCGTGAAGAGAGGATGCTGAACAGCTGCGTTATGCACCGCCACACTGGTCCTGCACCGGGTATTATGGTATGGGGCGGTATTGGATATCACTCTCGCACACCTCTAGTACGCATTGCCGGTACTTTAAACAGCCAGTGCTACATCTCCGAGGTGTTGGAGCCAGTTGTCCTTCCTTACCTTCAGGGCTTGCCCATAGCCATATTTCAACAGGATATTGCGCGACCACACGTGGCACGCATTGTCCAACGGTTCTTCGTCAATCGCCAGATTGAATTGCTTCCCTGGCCGCCTTGCTCTCCGGATTTTTCGCCGATAGAAAACATGTGGTCCATGGTTGCTCTACGATTGACCCAGATTCCATCCCCAGCTGCCACAGCAGATCAACTTTGGCAACGTGTGGAAGCTGCTTGGTCTGCTGTACCCCAAGAACTCATCCAAAGTCTCTTTGAATCAATGCCGAGGTGTGTGGCAGCGGTGATCTCCAACAATGGCGGCT
The DNA here is from genome assembly GCA_907164885.2 of Dolomedes plantarius. Taxonomy (NCBI): domain Eukaryota; kingdom Metazoa; phylum Arthropoda; class Arachnida; order Araneae; family Dolomedidae; genus Dolomedes; species Dolomedes plantarius. Next base: position 60,986,380 of record OU015500.1, read on the forward strand.
ACTCTGGCTACTGATTTTGGCAGGAACCACACTTCACAGAAGTCTATAAATTTAATCATTTGATAATTGGTCAACATGTTATCTACAAAATAAATTTTGTTGTGATATCTCTTTTCTTTCTTGGTGTTGCAATTTGGATGGCCAGCAGTGTAATTAGTTGCACTAGAGCCATTTTCCTTTTTCCCAGGAAGTTTATGCGTGTCCATTCAATTTGAAGCTGTTGTTAAAACGTCAGTATATGTTTACTCTAAGCACAGCAGTAAGGCAGAATGGGCAGTATGCACATGTACGAGTATTGTTTGGGGACGTGTCGCTGGTGAAGGGAAGCGACTGATGCATCGCTGTTTTCACAAAGTCCAAACAAACTGTTTGCAAAATTGTAACAACTGTTTGGAAAAAAACAGGTTGACGTAAAGAAGAAACTGGAAGTCCAGACTCGATATCCCAATCTAGTCTGTTTTCTGTTCTACTCTAACAGAAACACAAACAAATAAGTTAATTTTATTGTGTAGTTTTTCTTTTTAATCTCGGAACGGAAAAAATGACAAATTTAAAAAATTACATTTATAACCAATCAATATTTTTTTTACGCTTTAATTCAGAAATAAAATTAGTTTTTTATATTTTGTATTAAAGCGGAAAACGTTTTTTGTTGAAGTGTTTTTCCTGGATTCCCGATACATTATACAAATATTTAACAGTTTCCATAATTTTAAAAATATGTTAAATTACTTGAATTCTTATTTGGATCTAAAATCAGTTTTAATTGAAATAAATGGACAGTTTTATTGTTTGAGAGAAGAGTAAGTTGTCTGTCCCTTTGTCCTGAACAGTTGTTTCCGTTCAAGAACGAGACATTCTTGAGTCCGGATCGATAAGGGGAGAAAAAGTAAAAACAGTTAAAACATTACATTTGTTCTTTTATGTTAAGTTCTGTTGTGACCTTAGAACAGTTGAGATGAGAGAACAGGCAGTCTGATCCCCAGATCAAACAGTTCCATGTGTTTGGGCCGGTTCCGAAAAACAGTTTGCTCGTTGTTTAGTGATAAACAGTTGTTTCAAACAGTTTGGAGGTTTTCATCACCTCTCAGTCAGTGTATGTTATTGTTAGTGCACTAGACAGTTCTGTCAACATGAAACGTGTGTATCAAAGTGGTGCTACGAAAAGAAGAGAAAATCTTTAGACGTTGAAAAAAGTTCCAAAAGTTTAAAAAATTGGTTAACTAGTTCCACTTCTCAGTCGCAAACTCAGCCTTTGACTCACGATGATACATCAAATACAGGTAAGTAAGTTGGAATTAGTTTATTACCTCATAAGTACAGTAGAGTACCCCTAATCCGGAGCCCGTATGTCCGGACATCCGGTTAATCCGGACGGGATTTAAAAGAATACTAGCTAAAATTTGGTAAATTAAAAATTTAATTTTGCGAGTAGTTAATACGAATGACTCCTCGATCCAACATGGCAGCTCATATGCGGACAGTTGATTCAGTTGGGACCGTTCTAAACAAGTTGGTTATTGACTCATAACTTCCTAAATAAACATTATAGCTCATTTTTTATTGGAATATATTTTTAACGCATCAAATCTGATCTAATAAGAACTAATTCAAACTCTAACACAAAAAATGATGATGACGAAGCCCACCAAAAGACACCTGATGCGGTTACACACGAGCTTGTATATTCCATCTGCCCCAAAGAAAATGACCCTATCGGAATTAAAAAAGCTTTTATGGAGAAGCACCCGATTCAAGTTAGTGAAGGAAAAGAAACTAAACTGCCAATCGACTCTTCAAAACTTTGTTACCGACTTTTGCCGAATGGTGGAAAAATTCATAGAAAATTGTTATCATATTCGATTCGGTTTAACAAAGTGTACTGCTCCTGCTGCCTTTGGAGGTAAAGATAATAGACATTTCTCATTTAATACCGGGCATGACGTTTCTCCTAAGCATATTCTCTACGTCAGAAGTAAAGCATCATAAGTGAATTTTTTTCAGTGAATTTCCCCATTTGTGATGGTTTACCTCTCATCATGACTTACATATACGATAGTTTATAAGTCTATATATCCCCCACCATTTTGTTTTGCATATAGGACAGTTTTCCTCAAAGAATCTCCATCCAAAACGAGTAACTTACCATAAACTATCGAAAATGAAGAAGATTCACTTATGATGGTTTACCTCTGACGTACAGATTTATAAAACCGTTGAGATTCATACAGATTCTCGTTATCAGGGACTCGCGGTTAAGGCAGCTTTTCAAATCCAAAATGGTTATGATATTTCAACTCTTCTGACTGGTAACCAAAACAAACAGCGAGAAAGAGAAATTCACACCAGAAGATTGGTTGTTCAACGTTAAATTGATATAGTTTTTTTATTGGTAGGCAAGACATAGCATACAGAGGCTATAAAACAGAAGGGGCTTATACACTGGACTCTATTGAAAATCATGGTAATTTTCTTCAACTGGTCATGTTGGTTGCAAATTATGATGTGATTTTATAAAATAATGTCAGAAAGTGTATTGGAGACAGAAAAAAGCACAGAATGTAAATAATTAACAAAAGAAAAATTACAGGAAAGTTAACTAAAGGACTAATTGGACGAGGCTATCTGTTGACATTTTTGTTAAAAAAAAAATTATCAACAAGCTAAGTAATTTGTTCAATGGGCCGTAATATTATTTTGAAAGACCTTCACACTAGCATAATATACAGCGTGAGGGTATATAGTGTTAGAAATACATCTTTAACAGATAATACAAAAATGAGGAAAAAACTCAAGCGAAAGCAAAAGCACGTCAAACTGTTAACATGTTTATTAGAGAGATAGAGAGAGGAGGTTGCCATTTAGCAATTACAAAACTCAGATGTCAAGTTGAGGTGAAATTGTAGCACTGCTTTGGCATAAACACAATCACATTGGCAATTAATTTTTATCACTCCTCCTTGCCAAAGCATGGCTAAAAAGCCTACACACTAACTTTGAAACATAAAACACATGGTTAACTGCTTCACATACACAAAAAACACTATAAACACAGTTTATCCAAATATAAAAACTCTATACACTACAAACACATCAATTATGAATATCAATAACTAAAAACGCAGGTGTTTTCTTAAGTTTACTAAAATTTTCTTCGAGATATTTTTAGTGAAAAGGTCAGCAACATTATTAATCGAAGCTATATACTCTAAACAAATAACATTCTGTTAAATATAATCCCGGAGGAAATGATGCCTTATGTCGATATGTTTACTGCGCGCAGATGTTCTTTAATTTTTTGCAATAAACATAGCCGCTTGGCTATCTATTTTCACAGGTACAGGTGTAAGAATAAATTTCTCCACACCACGTTCCTGCATTAGACTTCTCACCCACAACACTTCCTTTGTAGTATGGGCTAAAGCCAAATACTCAGACTCAGCAGTAGATAATGCAGTACAACCCTGCTTTTTACTCGACCAAGAGACTGCAGCACCACCAAAAATGACCACATATCCACTGAAGGACTTTCTGTCCACATGGTCTGCACCCCAATCTGCATCAGAAAAACTTCCATTGCTCTTCCAGTCTTTCTGAAGATTAGGGACAGGTGCTTAGTCTCCTTGAGGAACCTAAAGAGGTGTTTAACGCTTCTCCAATGTAATTCAGAGGGTCTCTCATTAAATTGACTCATGTAGGTGGAGCTGAATGCGATGCCGAGACGTGTTCCACAGGCAATGTACAGCAGACTTCCAATGGCTTGCCTGTAAGGAATCTCGTCACTCTTCTTCTTTATGTTATACCATTCTGCATTGTTTACTTTGTAGTGTTTTACACTGGGATCTAAAGGGGTTGATGCTCCCTTAGCTGAACTTGCCCCAAAACTTTTCAGGATTTCTTCAATGTAGGCTGTTTGATTCAGTGTTAGTGATCATCCTGCTTCTGGATTCTCATGGATAAAATTTCATTTGCTCCTCCAAGGTCTTTCGCTTGGAATTTCTTTATGCTTAAAAGTGCTTATGGTTTCTGAGGTTCCAACAATAAGCATATCATCAACGTAGAGGCCAAGATACAGTGTTTTCTCTGGATGATAATAAATGCATAGATCACTTTTTGAACGCAACAATCCTAGTTCTTTCAAGAAGGTGTCAAAACACTCATTCCATTTTCTTCCTGTTTTAGGCCATACAAACTTCTTTTGAGGTGACAGACGAGATGCACTTTGCCTTGTTGTTGCGGCCCTTCAGGCTGCAACATGTGAATATCTTCTTTCAATGTTCCATTCAGGTAAGCTGCGGTGATATCCATTTGATGAATTTCCATTTCCAGCTCAATGGCTAGGGCTAAAAGGATTCGTATGGACTTTAGTTTTATAACAGGGGAGAAAGTCTCAGAGAAATCTCTACCTGGGATCTGTGAATAGACCTTTGCAACCAAACGTGCTTTAAATTTAATCACTTCTCCTTCTGCACTTAATTTTCTTTTTAATACCCATTTGAAACCAATAGTTTTGGTATTTGGTGGTTTTGGAACCAATTCCCATGTTTGGTTGCTGTGAAGGTTGTTCAACTCTTCCCTCATAGCTTCTCTCCACATTTCTGCATGAGGCGACTTTATAGCTTCTTCCAAGGTGATTGGATCCTCAATATTTTGGGGGGAAGCTTGCTCTTCACTGACCACTTTATATAAAATTGGATCTCCAAAGTAAGTTTTAGGTTTCCTTAGGGCCTGTTAACATATGAGTCCGTTGCGTTGCGTTAAGGAAAAGATGACGTTGAGACGAAATTAAATCAATCATAGGCGTCCAAACGATTAGCAATGAAATTTTTAACGCCTATGATTGGTTTATTTTCGTCTTAACATCATCTTTTCCTTAACGCTACGCAACGGACTCCTATGTGAACAGGCCCTTATTCATAAAGCCCATTTATTAAACAAAAGATAAAGAACAAAAAAGATGATGTATGTATGATACCATTCATAAAAACTACGATTTTTGCTTCCTGGAGCAATTGTAAAAAATAATCTCCTTTACAAAAATTTAATATTACATGGTTGGTATGATGGTTAATACACTGTATGTCTCTCATGCGATGGAATACAGTCCATACAACGCTTAGGCACGCTGAGTATCAAATTATCGAGCTAATCTTGGGGAAGATTACTCCACTCCGCAAGCAATGCTCTCCCAAGTTCCAGTATACATGTAGGAGGTGGTTGACGGGCTGCAACTCGTCGGCCACGCATGTCCCCCACATGCTCTATCGGATTCAAGTCAGGTGAGAATGCTGACCATTCCATACGGGGATATCCTCAGATTGAAGGCATTCGTTTACGATGTTTACTCGGTGAGGACGGGCGTTGTCATCCATAAATACAAATTCTGCGCACACGACACCCCGAAACAAACGTACATGTTGTTCCAGAATAATGTCCCGATAAATGTGGCAGTTCATGGTTCCGATTTGAACATGCAGATCTGTTCTGGAGCCCAGTATTTTTCCACCCTAAACGAGCAATCCTGCAGCACCGTAATGGTGTCGTTCACTGATGTTGTCATGTTGGTAACGGGTACCTGGCGTTCTCCATATGAAAGTCCGACGTGAATCAGACTGCAAGCTAAACCTGGACTCGTCGGAAAACATCACAAGCCCACTGTGAGGATGTCCACATTGCATGTTCTCTACTCCAGTCTAATCGCTGCCGACAGTGAGTTGCCTTGAGCGGATCACATCTGACAGGCCTGCGAGCATATAGACCAATATTTCCCAAAAGCCTGTACAAGGTTTGCCTTGAAACCGTGGTACCCGTGGCTGCAGATAGCTGACGAGACAGGTCAGATGCTGTGCTCCGTCTGCCTCTTTTGGCAGTTACTGCCAAATACCCGTCTTCATTCGCGTTGTAACTCGGGGGCGACCTGTACTGTAACGTCTACTGACATTTCCATTATCTTGGAATCGTTGCCAAAGCCTAGAGATAACACTTTGGGCAATTCCAAGTTCATCGGATACTTCCATCTGAGTACGCCCACATTCTAGGCGGCCGATAATTCTACCACGTAAAAAATCCTCCACGTGCGTCCTCTGTGTCCTAACTATTCGGTTATGGCACTTAGCGGCTTGCAGAACGTTTGTGAACAATTTTACTTCTTTGCCACCATTCCTTATATACCCCTCTCTTACACTCTCGTCATTGTGACGTACTATCGGCGTCATCTGGTGGCTTCCTGTAATTTGCATATTATTCTTGAAGATGTGTGTGATAATTCTACAGGTGAAAGTTTTACTTTAGAGTTCGATTTCCGTGTGATTCTGAATTATCCTTAATTTATGGACATGAGTGTACATTCACTGTAAGGGATACGTACTTAACTTAGAAGTGAGTGATTCAACAACAAAGTTGCTTCAAGAAGGAAACTTATTTGTATTGGTGGAAGAATCTGCTGTTTTTATAAGATCATCTTAGAAAAGAATGGCCGTGTGGGAGAGAGAAACAAAAAGAAAACATATTGATCATAAAAAAACTGTACCAGTTGTAAAAAATAAGAGCCACAAGGTGGTGGAGCAAACACAAAGATCTTTCTTCGATTATTGACGAGTAGTTGTTAAGGAGTGAAGAAACTGTAAACCCAGAGAAGCTATTCAATTTTATTACCGTTTTAAAAAAATATATCAGTTAGAAGTTTTGACGGCAAGTCAGATTTCATGTCAAGCAATTTCATCAATCAATGGTCCAAATTTTAGAACCTATTTATGTCTATTGTTTTGCTAGATTTCTTTCTGGATATATCTCCTGTTTCAAAATATTTACAAAGTAAAATCATTGACTATTCTACCACCTGGAACTTGATACAGACGCTGCTTCAACAAGTAAGCGATAAAAGGAGTGATAAACACTTTGAGGTTCTGTATTCTTAAACAAAATATTATGCGATACGTAGTACAGTTAATAGCAGTTTAGAAGATTAGAAGATTGATATAGAAGTGGTAGTAGATTTCAAGGAAAAAAGAACCTGAAAGGAAAAGGTAATGCTTGGTGAAAAATCAAAAGACGAATTTCCTGGAATCTCAACTGTCCAAAATTATAAATTGGTCTTTTTCAATATATTAGATTGTGCTAAGACGAGTATCGAAGAGAGATTCCGTCCAAATAAAGAAATTTTGAGAGATTGTTCGTTTTTAGAGCCAAAGAAATTTCATGAAATCGAAAAGCTTGATAGTTTTCCTACGGATGTCCTTTGCTTAATTTCTAAGCTTTGTAAAACTGAAAGAAGTCGATTGTTAGTTGAGCTGAAACAGTTTTCAAATCAATACAAAAGTTCTATGACAACTGCAAAATTGAGAACGAAAATGGAAGAGAAAAAACAAAAGAAGACAAGCTAAATGAAGCTGAAAAAATCTGTGAAGAGGACAATTTAGAATCCGAATCTGTATAACATCTGAAGAAGAACCGAATCTGTATAAGATCTTTATGGATACAGTTGTGACAAGAAACAATGAATGCAGAAAATGCATGTCTTCAGTGAGTGGCGTGTGCCTTTTCTGTTGTTTTCCAACTCTCACAATCTGGACCATTTACCAACCTGTATATAGCTTACAAATTTGTTCAAACTATATCTTGTACACAAGTCACCAGTGAAAGGGTCTTTTCTAAACTTAAAATCGTTAAAAAACGAATTAAGTCTACTTTAAGCCATGATCTTAGGTCTATTCTCCTATTTATTAATGTAGAAAGAGACTTATTTAATAATTTAGATAAAAATTTAATTATAGATGACATGGCCAGGATTAGTGAAGAACTGCCCAAAAAGCTGTTAGGTTAGGTTATTTCTTAATTTAAATTGTAAATAATTCATTTGTATCATCTATCCTTTTTTCTTTTGATTTTAAAAACGTAATCGTAGTAAAATACAACTTTTTTCTTTACATATGCTTGTCTTACTCATTAGTATTTTCCCTAATTATTTTTCATTTTTTATTGAGGTACTGCAGTAGGATTTAGATGATGGCTTTAGCACAGGTTAGGTTGCCTAAATCTAAAAATGTTTCTCACTCTCATTTTCAAGTAAAAAACCACTTGTAATTTATTACTATTTTTTCTCGTGTGTAATAAGATTAGATATAATATAAATAATATAAAAATGTATCGCAAACTTAAGTAAACTATAATAGAACAGCTTAACTTTTGATAAAGATCCTGCCTTTACTCAAATACTTTCTCAGTGCCAAAATAGCAAAAAATGTGGTTTTCAGGCATGTGATTTTCAAAAATTGCCCGGGGGAGGACCCTTGGACCCTCCCTCTCCACTTTGTAAGGGGCTCCTCCTCAGTCTCTAGCCGAGGGCCCCCGAAGTATACAGTCCGGGCCTGGAAACGTTCAAAATATTTTTCAGGCTTCATGAATATTTTTTAGAAATTCGTTAACCCCTTAATCAATTTTAATAGCTATCGAACTATTTTTTCCTGCATAATTTTTGCTATATGAAAAATATTATCCGGATTACAGTTCAAATAAGACAAAAGAGCCCTGCGTTAAATTTCACTGAAACACTTTGGAAAAAAAATTCAAGTATATATATATATATATATATATATATATATATACCGGGTGGCCATAATTAAACTGACAGTGCTCACAGTGTTCTGTAGCGCGGTCTATTTGCGAGAATGACGCCACATTTTGTAGGAAGATTAAACAAGACGGGGGACGAAGGATTCCGCGAAAAAATAAATTAGTTCCAAAAGTCACCGCTAGGGGAATATTTGGCGCTGTGTAATAGAAAATAGAGTGTTAACAAATGCAAATTAATACGGAATAAAATTACCTTTTATTATGCCCATTTTCTTATTTAGTTCAAGTGCAATATGGCAACACTTTTAAAAAAGCGTAAAATCTGCATAAACACCGATAAAGTCTCATGATCTGCAATATCACGTACGCTGAGCAGAAGAAGAAGTTCTTTATTCAAATTTCACGTTACATCCATTGGCACAGTGCCAGCTGCTTGGGTTTTAAAAGGCAATGTGTTACGTTTCGAATCAATCGGATTGAAAATTTATGTTCAATGTCACCTTCTTTAGTCGAGCGTGCGTTACTGGTCAAATTCTTTTACCTCAACCAGTGCAACGCGTCAGCCGCTCTTCGTGCTTTTAGAACGCACAAAAAAATGCGTAAAGGTAACGGTCCTGTGTCAGTTAATGGGCTAAAAGCAATGGTTGCGACGTTTGAGAAAAAAGGTTCTCTGAAGGTTCAGTCAGGCAGAGGACGAAACCTGTACCACAGGATACAATCGAAGCAGTTGCCACGGCGATTGTCGACAGAGGACCAGACAATATTGCTGCCACCTCTATCGCTCGTGTATTAGCTCGGAATATGGATATGCCTTACAGTACGGTATGGAAAATCTTACGAAAGATTATCAACTTCTATCCGTACAAGATCAGCCGTGTACAGGAGTTACTGTACCCCGACCATGATAAGCGATTGACTTTTGCTCTCACCTAGGTGAATGATGCTTGGCCGTGGAAAATCTTATGGGGAGACGAGGCCCACTTTTACCTGCATGGAACTGTGAATACCCAGAACTGCCGAATTTGGGTTGACAAATCACCACATGCAGTCACAGAAATTCCCTTACATTCACCAAAGGTAACTGTTTGGTGTTCCGCATTGATTTGCATTTGTTAACACTCTATTTTCTATTACACAGCGCCAAATATTCCCCTAGCGGTGACTTTTGGAACTAATTTATTTTTTCGCGGAATCCTTCGTCCCCCGTCTTGTTTAATCTTCCTACAAAATGTGGCGTCATTCTCGCAAATAAATCGCGCTACAGAACACTGTGAGCACTGTCAGTTTAATTATGGCCACCCGGTATATATATATATATATATAAATATATATATATATATATATATATATATATATATATATATATATATATATATATATATATATATATATATATATATATATATATATATATATATATATACACTGAAGTGCCACTGAATTAGGGATACCTACCTAGTAACGAGTTGGGCCTCCTCTGGCCTTGATAACGGCTGCCACACGACGAGGCATAGATTCAACAAGTTTCTAGAAACGTTCCACGGGAATGGCTTGCCAAATATTGGCTTAAGCTGTCCATAATTCAGTAAGGTTCTTTGCTGCTGTGTGATGGCCTTTCACGCCTTGTTCCAAAACATCCCAAAGATGCTCAATAGGATTTAAGTCTGGGCTTTTAGGTGGCCAATTCATGGCAGAGAAGTCAAAGGAATGCTCATCCAACCAGCCAGTAGGCAACTGGGACTTGTGAGACGTACAGTTGTCTTGCTGGAAAACTCCATTACCGTGCGGATAACAGAACAGCATAAACGGATGGAGGTGATCACCCAGAAACTCTACGTACCGAATTGCATTGAGGGAGGTTGGTACACGCACCAAAGATCCCAAACTGTGCCACGAAAAAACACCCCAGACCATGATTGAGCCACCATGCCTTTGTACAGTTCCAGCCAGGCATGCAGGATCCATGGCTTCATGAGTCTAACGCCATATTCTCAGCCTCCCGTCGGCGTTAAGTAGTCGGAATCGAGACTCATCACTCCATGCTACTCGTTTCCAGTCCTCTACACTCTAGTCTCTGTGCTCTCTTGCCCAGGCAAGACGTGCAGCCCGATGACGAGTATAGAGCAATGGTACTCTCGTAGGTCGACGGCTCTCGAAACCCATACGGTGAAGCGAGCGTTGCACAATCCGTTTACTGACTGTACGACTGGCACCGTCATTAAACTTTGTGGTAATTTGAGCTAATGTTTGGCTTCGCTGACTACGTACAATACGCCTGAGCCGTCTCTCACCACGCACTGTCAAGTCTAATTGTCCTTTGCAGTTTGCCCGATAGCTAGTTTTTTTTCCACCATCCATGTATTCTTGGTATACTCTTGACACTGTTGACCTTGAAAATCCTAGCTGTCTGACGATTTCGGAAATTGAATGGCCCATGCGTCGCGCACCTACGATTTGTCCGTGATCAAAGGCGTCTAAATCAGGCAGTTTACCCATACTGGCAATTCCAACAACTAATTCAGAACAACCAAAGTACGCGCTATATATGCAGGTACCACAGCGCCCTCACTTGCGCATACATGATGCAGAGCGCTACACAATTTGCATAGGCTTTGCTATCCCTAATTCAGTGGCACTTCAGTGTATATGTATAGAATCTTTTTAGAGAAAGGGGAATAGTTAAATAATTTCAGGGGGCTTCAGCATAGTTTATTTTCGTGGCGTTAAAACGTCACTGTTTTAAGAGAGGAGAATTTAAGAGAGGAGAAACCACGGGGAAAATCTATTAATAGCATCAACTTGATGAACAGAAAATACCTCCACCCCAGCCTCATCTTCGGTGTGACGTAAGACAGTATTCTAGAAGCTTGAAACAAATAGTAGGTTAGTTTGACCGGGGATGAGAATTCGATGAGTGCAGACATGCGGTAAAAGTACTCCGCGTTTTTAGAATGGCGAGCGCTTTGATGTGCTCAAATTGGAATGGTGGCTTCATGAATTTGAAGAAATAAAATTAAATAAATCGAATAATGTTGTGCGTCCTGATTGTATAGTATGCCTTTCTACTATGCCATGAACTGTTATAATGAAATATATACACTCATGGACAAAAAAATTAGCGCACCAAGAATTAATTGCGGGATCGTAACGAAACTTGCAATGAAGGTACATGTCGGGGAGATATGCAAATGATTAGAAATGCAGCGTGATTGCGCATTACGTATAGCCGGTAGAGGGCGTTGAACATCGTACTCTGTGGGGTATAAAACAGGTAACCAAAGCTTGTTTGAGTGTGCTGAATCATTTACAAAGGAAGAGCTGAGATAGACATGCCATTACGCCGTGTTCGAAGACAATATAAGCAGTTGTCGCAGTTTGAGAGGGGGAGAATCGTCTGGATGATGGAAGCTGGGTGGTCAGCTAGGCGAGTAGCTCGTCAATTAGGCCGCTCTGATTGTGTTGTGGAGTGGTGTTGGGACCAGTGGACCCGAGAGATGTCATGTACACGAAGACCAGGCTCGTGACCAGAGCCCGTGGTGAACGCTTCAATCCAGCCTTTGCTGTACAGCGACACATCGATCCCACAGCTGGTGTGATGGTATGGGGTGCCATTTCCTACAATACACGGTCACCCCTAGTATTGTTCCGTGGCACCATGACAGCCCAGCGGTATGTTCATGAAATCCTGCAACCACATGTGTTGCCACTCATGCAACGGCTCCAAGAAGCCATTTTTCAACAAGACAATGCTCGGCCTCATACGGCAAGTGTGTCACAAAACTGTCTCCGCACTGTTACTACCCTTCCTTGGCCTGCCCGATCCCCAGATTTGTCTCCAATCGAGCATATCTGGGATCATTTGGGACGACGAGTTGGACATCCCACGAGTTTGAACGAATTAGAGGCACGGTTACAGCAAATATGGAACGAAATGTCTCAAGACATCATACAGAACTTTTATGACTCAATGCCCGATCGTATCGCATCGTGCATTCGCGCTAGAGGGGGTCCAACGGAGTACTAACACCTCCGTTCTTTTGCCTTTTTCTCTGAAATAAATTATCCTTTTTCTTTGATTTTCTTATCATTTACTTATATCAAAGTAGTCATTACGTATGTAAAATTTCGTTTCATTTTGACAACTCCTTCTTGGTGCGCTAATTTTTTTGTCCATGAGTGTATAATTGATATTTAAAATTTAAAAAATCAAAAGGACAGATGCGACCATTTAATACTCTTATAACATATATCAAGGTATACATTTAAGTACTTAAGCAGAAAGAAAGTGGAGGTGGTATAGTTGATGACTAGGGGGGTGACCCCCCAACCCCGGTTAAACATGTTTTGCGTCTAGACAACACTCCTGGAGGTCGGGAATAACACGAAGACTGTTAAAAACAATTATTGATGAAACTTTTAAAATGAAACAGACCTGTTAAACCACAGAATTTTAATATAGAGTAGAGATAAAACTTAATTACATGATGAATAGTGTTTATACCTTATAATCATTAGGATAAACAACAAATAACTTAAAACACTATAATATAAATTAAAAAAAGACAAAATAAAGAGATACAAAAATAGAATAATACTAAAATACTAAAATAATTACACTTTAACTAATACACTACTAAAATATTAAGATAATAAAATACTTAACACCACGCCAAGCTAATTTCACGAAACACTTAGCACATACACACATTTATATAGTCATAGTAAGGACTTTTAACGTCGTATTAGAGAAAATTTAATGTTGCCAACTATATGTAAAAATGCTTCTCGCAATCGGTATTACTTATATTAAAAAACTAAGTTAGAATCGACTTGAGGAAATTACCAGGAAAACCCTGATCAATGGCTAGTATTATGAATTTATTTATTCTGAAGTCCATAACATTTGTGTTTGAATGTAAACGTTGGCAACGTATTAACTGGTTTATAACTCCAATACGTTTAATATTTAAGTGTAGAGAGTTATTCCAGTACATAATCCTGAGAGTTTTAAGTTGTAATATTCACCTTTATCATAAAGAGAATACGATACTAGATTTAGATGATTAACATTTAAACACAAGTCCAAAAATACCAAGTTGGTTTCGCAATCTTTTTCAGTCTCCACCAATTTAAGATTTTCAGGGTAAAAATTTATATCTATTGAAGTTATGTTTTCATTAAAACATATTAGTATATAGTCAACATATCTGAACATATATATACACTGCTGGCCACCCAAATTGCAACACCAAGAAAGACAGGAGATATCACAACAAAATTTATTTTGTAGATAACATGTTGACCAAGTATCAAATGATTAAATTTATAGACTTCTGTGAAGTGTGGTTCCTGTCAAAATCAGTAGCCAGAGTAGCCGCCATTGTTGAAGATCACCGCTGCCACACGCCTCGGCATTGATTCAAAGAGACTTTGGATGAGTTCTGGGGGTACAGCAGACCAAGCAGCTTCCACACGTTGCCAAAGTTGATCTGCTGTGGCAGCTGGGGATGGAATCTGGGTCAATCGTAGAGCAACCATGGACCACATGTTTTCTATCGGCGAAAGATCCGGAGAGCGAGGCGGCCAGGGAAGCAATTCAATCTGGCGATTGACGAAGAACCGTTGGACAATGCGTGCCACGTGTGGTCGCGCATTATCCTGTTGAAATATGGCTGTGGGCAAGCCCTGAAGGTAAGGAAGTACAACTGGCTCCAACACCTCGGAGATGTAGCGCTGGCTGTTTAAAGTACCGGCAATGCGTACTAGAGGTGTGCGAGAGTGATATCCAATACCGCCCCATACCATAATACCCGGTGCAGGACCAGTGTGGCGGTGCATAACGCAGCTGTTCAGCATCCTCTCTTCACGGTGTCTCCAGACTCGAATGCGACCATCGTGGTGTTGCAGACAGAAGCGTGACTCGTCAGTAAAGACAATTTCATTCCATTCTGCCGTTCACATCCTTCTGTCATCGCACCATTGGCGGCGGAGACGTCTGCGGTTCTGCGTCAAGGGTAGACCAAGCAATGGAAGTCTTGCGGACAGACCACTCTGCTGTAAACGGCGTCGAATGGTACGCGCAGACACTGGATGATGCGCTACAGACTGCATGTGCTGTGCTATGGTTCGTGATGTGACTGAGCGATCCGTCACTGCCATGCGCACAATTTGCTTGTCATCACGGGAAGTGGTGCGCTGAGGTGGATGCGATCGAACACGCCGGTCCGTCGTACCCTCCTGCATCCAACGATCACATATCCGCATTACAGTTGTTTGGTTTCGTCCAACACGACTACCGATTTCCCTGAAAGATAATCCACAATCTCGGTAGGCTACTATCCTTCCTCTGTCGAACTCGGATACTTGATCAAAAGATGATCGCTGTTTTCGACGAGGCATAATTGATTGTTTTTTTTAAATAACCACAAGAAAAACACAATTGCCGAACTCGAAATCGTCGAAATCTCCAAGCCTTAAATAGCGCTTTGAAGTGGCGCCACAGGCGCGAGTGATGTGCGTCTGCGCTGAAATTCTAATCATTTGCATATCTCACCTCCGCTAATGCATGTTGTAAATTTCATGGTATTTGCATGTTTTCTTCAGGGTGTTGCATTTACAGTGGCCGGCAGTGTATATATATATATATATATATATATATATATATATATATATATATATATATATATATATATATATATATATATATATATATACATCTTTAAAGATTATGAGTATATTTATACAAAAAAGAACCATGACAAAAAATATCCTTGAAAATTTTGAAATTTTATTTAAGCATATTTTAAATTAAATACTTTAAGCTAGATTTCTATATTCAAAGAATCAACTCTTCCAAATGAATATAGTGTTTTTTTTTCGGGAAATGCGGAAGAGAGGATCAAAAATGCATATCGGGTTTCGTGAACATTTCTTACAAATCCGTTAACCTGTTAATCAATTTTAGAAAATATCGAACCATTTTTCCAAATGAATATAGTTTTTTTTTGTGAAATGTGTAAGAAAGATTCAAAAATATCTTTCAGGTTGTGTGAACATTTTTTAGAAATCCGTTAACCTGTTAATCAATTTTAGAAGATATCGAACCATTTTTTCCCTTCGTAATTTTCGCTATATAACAAATATTATCCAGATTACAGTTCAAATAAAACAAAATAGCTCTGCATGGAATTTCACTGAAACACTTTGAAAATAAATCATATATATATATATATATATATATATATATATATATATATATATATATATATATATATATATATATATCGATCGTTAAAGATTATGAATTATGAAAGATTCCATTTTATGATAGAAAGCATTTAAGTACAAATGTTATATCATGGTGAGGCACACAGTGCAACATAAAAAAGTTGTTCCTGGTAATGTAATAATAGCAGAAACGTGGTTTGCAATGTGTTTGATTCCGTAAGCTCTCCTGTTTGGAATAAATCAAGAAAATGAAATCATAATCTTTTTCAGTGTTTATATGTCAGATATCATTAAAAGATTTTATTGCTTACCCTCAATGTCTGGACGATAGTCGAATGACTGGGACATTGACTTAGCGAAGGATTCAAGTCTGTTGAACTAAAATTCCAACTATTACATGGAAAACTAAAGCTATCCAAAGTCAACTTTGAACTGTACGTTCTGGTCCATAATTTGTCTTCAAGTAGCGTTACCCACCATTGAAACCATTAACCTCTACATTTTTTTCTGTTACATAATTTTTTGGGATGTTACTATAGTACAAAAAATTTACGTCTCCAAGTATACTTGTACCTAGGTTTCGTCCTTTTTATGGGTTGCTCAGCAAGGCATATTCATAAGTTCGACAGTTTCACCGACCTCAGCGAAAAGCTTACACGGCGGTTTATATATTAATATATTTTATACTGGCTGTACAACACTTAATATTATTTTAAATTACATTATTATACAAGTTTACACATATTGCAGTCGCATTATGATTTCACATGAACATAATTTTGTTCCAATAATAGACACATTTCCATGATTGAAAAAAATAAACAAATATGCAATACCATTTTCTTAGCTATAATACGAAGCTAAATTCTCAAAAAACTATAATACAATATACATTGATACTAACTTATTTAAGCAAATATGTACAAAGCCGATCAAGGTACATGCTCATAACATTGGCATCGCACCAAACCATTTTACCAATAAATACAATTACCTATGTGATTATTTTCATAG
This sequence comes from Dolomedes plantarius, assembly GCA_907164885.2. Lineage (NCBI taxonomy): Eukaryota > Metazoa > Arthropoda > Arachnida > Araneae > Dolomedidae > Dolomedes > Dolomedes plantarius. Next base: position 61,003,192 of record OU015500.1, read on the forward strand.
TTAAAAGGTGTACCGCACTTAATGCAGAATCCCGTTTTTTTTTAAATATTTATAACAAGTACATGCAACTAGTTACAGGTAAATTTGTTCACAAAATAATATGCAAAGAAATATAAAACATAAGGAAAAAGAAATAAAAAAATAAAAGACGACAAATCAAAACAGCTCTACAAGAGGCTAAGAAACCACGTGTGAAAATGGCATACGCTGGTCCATAAGGCATATTCATAAGTGAGCTGAAGAGAAAGATATTCCAAATTAGGAATTTCTCTTAGTCTTTCTGGTGACAGATATATTGCAGTCATGTATTTTACTGGCAACGCCCAGACGACCGGGCTCTATACATTTTGTTATTGCTACAATAAATGCAATTTTCCCAAAAATGAGATGCCTCATTACTATAATTGCATTTTACCTAACGCCGGGGGACAGACCGTAACAGACATTCTGACAAATGCTATCTAAACCCCAGTTACATAATTTCAGATCTCGGAAGTGCAAAACTAGCAATGAAAAATCACTCGCTGTTTTCATTTTAAATAAGGAAGTAGAAAATTTTATACTGCTTTCCTTTAATATATGTGTTCGTTACGTAATAAATTACGTTTAATGTGTTAAGAGGGAAATATCGTCCGTGGGGAATATTTTAATGGCATGATAATGCAGTCTATTCTCTGAATTGTATTTCCTTGTACTGCTATAAAAACCAAAACGACTTTTATTCAGCATTAATTCAATCCTACGGGAGCTGAGAATTTGTAACATATAACAGGTCTTGATTGACAAAATTAACATTTCAAGAGCATTGGTTGAATATTCGTCATTCTAAGTCATTTTTCACCGGAATTTTAAAGGCAAAAGGAAGGGGTACAATATATAGCATGGTGTTTAGGTGTTAAGAACTAAGATTTAAAAACAAAAGTTCAGCAGTTGATATTTGAGTCACAGAGTGATATTTCTATTATTTTACACACTTGTCGGACATTATTAATAAAATATTATTTGTCTCTTTACTACAAATGTTTAAAAACTGTAAAAAAGAATTCATGCAAAATAGATTTCAAGTTTTTTAGACCTATCATATGATATCCAAAATAGGCTTATATAACCAATTGAGTAAGAAATAAAGTAATGTCCAAAAAATTTTATATTTGAATATTTCACTGTAATATGAGAAAAAATTCTTTCAATAATAGTTTCCCAATTTAATATTTCGTTCAATCTGATATTTTTTAACTTTTCGAACTTCGAGGCAATAGAGAAGCTATAATTCTATCGGCAATTAAAATTCCATAGGCCAGGTGTTATTAACAGATTAAACAATATCTTGAAATAAACAATAAAACTTTCTCCTCGACATTTCTAGAAGAAACTGAATTATCCAAAAATTTCAAATTGGTTTATTATGCTGAGTAGCATAATGCATTATTTTCATCTTATACCGTTTCTTATTTTCCCGCGAAAATATCGGGAAACTATGTTTTTAAAGTGAGACGGTTCAGATAGTTATATTTCTGTAGTTTTTGACTCAGTATAAAATTAAACAACAATTTTAGTTAGATCAAGCATATGTAACTAATGAGGGAAAATTGGCCGTGATTATTTAACACTAATAATTCCTTTATTAACTTAATTAAACCTAATATTCAATAAGGTTGATTTTGGTGCAAATGTGTCCTGCGTTAAACTTTTATGAGATATAAATCGTTAGTTATAATAATTCGGTATTTTCAAAATGTCATAAAAAGCGATTTTTTATTTTAAGTTAGTTATGACATAAAATTTTTATACACTACAAGGATTTTTTATTTGATAATGTATTACAAATATCTCGTCTGAGTTGAAAAGACTGCGAACATCATTTGCAATATCTGCACTTTATTGCAAAAATCCAATGAATCTTAACAAACACCGATATTTTAACATGAGTAATAAGTTCTTACATACCAACGCCTCCATTATATACAATCTATTTACTCAGAACGTTCGAACTCTCACGTATAGAATACCATAAGGCTGTTATATGATCATATGAAGATATGGCTGTTTGTTTAACCACGTATAGAGTTAAACAAACAGCCATATCTTCTCGCTGCTTTGATTATAAAATGTTTTATTCGACAAACTATAATGACTTTTCTCTGTGAAAGAAATGTTGATACAACTGTGTTATTAATACTTAAACAAAATTTTAATATTTATTGCTCATTTGAAAATTCCTCTAAATTTTAAAATTGAGACAGAGGTGGGTCTCATCACATGTAACTAGTTTAGCTACTTACTATTATCGTAGAAGGTAATTTTTTAAAGAGTATTTAAACATATGGTAACAAGCTTTTAAGTAGAGAATGCTTGATAATGCAATTTTATTCGTAATTAAGAAAAAATATTAAAATTATAGTATTATTTCCTTTTATTTTACTAATCGTAACCTATATAAACAAAAAAAATATTTTTCAATTTCTTAACTGACGAAATCTCAAGGAAATATCTACTGAGCATCCTTTAAATATTTTTGACACTTACCCAGAATCCGTTTCAAATGTTTAAAGATTTCTCTTTTCTCTTGTGTGATTTTCAGCACATTTCTTGGTCTTGTCAAAATCAATATTTCTGATATTTTGAGCTTTTTCCTGTCCCAGTAGAGGTTCCCAGAGAGCTGAAGTATTGAACTTCCATTTATCCAGAAAGTAGAGTGAATTCTAAATTTAAAAAAGTAAAGATGAATTTTGTTTTATATTCTTGGAATGAGGTTTTATTTTCGAAAATGAATTTTCATTTTAATATTCTTTTAGTTGCGTTATTCAGCTCTAGAATTTTTTTTGCCAAAATTAGTGGCTTATTTTTGTAAACTTAAAAAATAAAGATGTGTTTTGTTTCAAATTATTGTATATGAGGATTTTTTTTTTAAATAGACATTTTCTGTTTAGTATTCATATGGTTGCGTTACTGTGTCCTAGATTTTTTTCTTTTCGGAATTAGTTTTATTTATCTATAAATTTATTTATTTGGATCCGTAATAAAAAGTAAATGTGTTCTTTATTTTAAATTATTAGAAATGAGGATGTTTTTTAAAAATAAGCATTTTCAGTTTAGCATTCTTATGGTTCCGTTACTGTAAACTAGAATTTTTTTTCGAAATTAGTTATATTAATTTATTTATTTTTAATCCGTAATAAAAAGTAAAGGTGTTTTTGTTGTTTTAAATTATTGGATAAGAGGATTTCTTTGAAAAAAATATCAATTTATCATTCTCATAGTTGCATTATTCTTCTTTAGGGATTTTTTTCAAAATTGTTTGAATTTTTTATACCCTTAAACAACAAACCGTTTCCAAAAAATTATCGTAAATCAACTTGTTTCCGAGACCTCGGAAACAAGTTGAAATTGCATGTCTACATCTACTGTCATGATTCGACCTCCATTTTAGTGGTTAGCAATATTTAACGAAAAACAGTAATAATAATTACACAACAAGTGAAGTTAACATGCTGAAAACAAGTGAAGGTTTCGTCAAAAGTAATCTGCATCTAAAATCCCATTTTCCTAAGGTGACAGTAATAAAGAAACGTGAAAATCACAAAAAACGAAGTTGAAGGGCATAATTTCGTTTATGATTAGTTTCATTATTGAAGGGCCTTATAACCTTCGGGTGTGGACGGCGGCGATATTACTTATTAACTTATAATAAAGGGAACCGGGTTCCCCAGATTGGTCGGCAGATCTGTACTGTCCGTCCGGCGACCAGGCCCATATGAAACATAAACCGAACAGGGAAAATCAACCCTCTGCTGCGTTTGCAGGAATTGCTGCGCAGCAATGGTCTTCAGTTTGTAAAGGGCGTATAGGCGAGAGCCGTGGTCACCGAAATCCAAGCATTAGCTTATAATAAGCAAATATATTTCAGTCAAAAATTTGATTTCAATGGTTATTGCGACTGTATCAAAGTTGCGCACGTTGTAAGGTATTACATTATTATTTTCTGTTTGCATACCATTTTTTATTATCCCCTTTCTGATGTGCTGAGGTCTATAGACAAGTTCTTAGATGACTCATCTTATCTTCGACTCATTCTTCGAATAGGAGATGAAGAAGAAAACAAAGGTGTACAATAAACGGATTACTTTTAAAGCGATACATTGAGCGCGTATGTATGTGTACAGTAAGTACGTAAGTTTTCAAGCCAGTGAAGGACGCAGTTTTTACGAAAATTGATGAAAACGTACACCACAGCCAACAAAATAAGCAAGGAACTTGAAAGGAAGAATTAAAATTCATTAAAGAGAGGGAATTAATTAATAGCTATTATATGGGTTTTACGTGGAGAAATTAGCGTGGGGGGATTTTGCGGGGGGGGGGGAGGAGCGTGAGGGGATTTTGAATTTCAAGTAAGGATTTAAATAGTATAGGAATGCTTTTGCTATATTATTTTTTTCTCCAGGTTTAATCTTATGCTCGATTCGAGCTATACATTCTAGCTTGTAATTGAATTATTTTGAGGCAATTTTTCGTGGGGAAATTAGCGTGGGGTAATTTTGCGCGGTAGAGCTTGGGGGGTATTTTGCATTTCAAGTAAGACATTAAATAGAACAGTAATACTTTTGCTATATTATCTTTTTTTTCCAGGTTTAATCTTAAGCTCAATTAGAGCTATACATTCTAGCTCGCTATTGAATTATAGTAGGGAAATTTTACGTGGGGAAATTGGCGTGGGGTGATTTTGCGTGGGGGTGTTTTCAATTTCCATTAAGACTTTAAATAGTATAGGAATGCTTTTGCTATATTATTTTTTTTCTCCGGGTTTAATCTTAAGCTCAGTTCGAGCTGTACATTCTAACTTGCTATTGAATTATCGTGGGGAAATTAGCATGAGGTGATTTTACGTGGGGGAGAGTAGGGATATTTTGAATTTAAGTAATTTCAAGTAGTATAGAAATGCCTTTGCTACATTTTTTTTCTCCAGGTTTAATCTTAAGGTCAATTTGAGCTACACATTCTAGATTGTTATTGAATTATCCTATATGCGTCTGAACTTTGGTCATTTACATGTTAGTACGACTAAATAAAACGTGTTTAGTTATGCCGTATTTATTTCGCTTACGAACTATTCGGAGGGTAATTTTTCGTCATAGTCATGTAACTCTATTTAAATTTTGAAACTATGTTGCTCTCTTCTACGACCAATAAAACAAGAGTTTGTCGTACTTGGCCGAGAAGTAAATTTGTGGAGTATATACAAAGCTATGCCATACGAGGTATGAGACATTGTCTTCCGATTACGCTCTTTCAAAAGTGTCACTATAGTCCAAAGGATAGGGGGATATCTTGCTATTATGAAAACATGAACTTAAAACTGGTTCCGGAGCAGCAGATTTGAAACTAAACGGAACTGTTTTTACTTTGCTCCTGCTCGCCCAATTAAAAGCGGTGGCGCGGTAGTGAATGCGAGCGCACGGACATTCTCCAGAACTTCTTACAAAGTTTTAAAAAAACGTTGGAAACAGAAAAGGTGTGGCGAATTTTGATTTCCTGCTGAAGAACGTTATGTGAAGTCAGTCTTCGAAATTTTTTCGGCGAGTGTCCGTCGATGTTCTTATAGAGGAGACTTTCTGAAGCACGTGGTTGCACCAGTAGCACAAAGGAAATATAACTAATCTACGAAGGGTTTTACGAGGAAGTGAATCGAGCTTATGTAAGCCCAGTTCCTGCGCACGTGTTGCACAGATTTGTACAAATGCGGAATTGACCAATTTAATGGATTCAAGATATCCTAATGTTTCTTGGTCTTTTGAGGAAGAATTGTGATGTCCACGTGCAAATTTTTGTGCTAAGAATTGTGATGCCGATGTGCAAATAATTTTTGTGCTAAGAATTGTGATGTCCCCGTGCAAATAATTGTAATGCTAAGAATTTGTGATGTCCGCGCGCATATACACTCAAGAGACAAAACATTATGACCACCTGTCAATAACGAGTTGGCCCACCTTTCGCGCGCAACACAGCTTCAACCCAGCTTCAAGTCCTTGGTAGATGGCCGGAGACAGATTGTACCAGATGTTTAAGCAACAGTCACGCAAATCCGAGATATTGCGAATTGGTGGTCTTTGAACTCTGAGCTGCCGTCCCATGACATCCCAAATGTGTTCTATCGGGTTGAGATCCGGTGAGTTAGGCGGTCAGGCCGTTAACTGGAATTCAGCATCATGTTCCTGGAAGCACTCCAACACAATTTTAGCCTTGTGACACGGGGCGTTGTCCTGTTGGAACATTCCATTTCCATCTGGAAAAACAGAAACCATGTAAGGGTGCAACTGGTCCGCAATGATGTTCAGATACCCTGTAGCATTCATAGTCTGCTCTACCACAACCACGGGTCCCAGAGACGCCCTAGAGAACGTCCCCCAAAGCATAATACCGCCACCACCGTCCTGTGTATGACCTACTGTACATTGAGGGAGCAACAGTTCGCCTGGAAGATGGCGAATCCTGACACGGCCATCGGCGTGATGAATGACAAACCGTGATTCATCTGACCAGGAAACTCTCTCCCACTGATCCATGGACCAGTCGCGATGTTCCCGGGCCCAGCTCAGGCGCAGTTAGCGATGACGCTTGGTCAGCAAAGGCACACGAGTGGGACGTTTGCTGCATAGCCCCATATCCAACAGTGTCCGCTGAACAGTGTGCTGCGATACTATTCTACTTGGCCCTGCATTGTATTGGGCTGTCAGCTGAGCCACTGTCTGGCTCCGGTTTTGCTTCACCATGCGAGACAGTCTCCGACGACCTTTTTCTTTGATAGCGTGGGGACGTCCAACACCATGTCCTCTACTGCTGGTTTTACCATCATTCACCCACTTTGCATAAGTACTAACAACTGTAGGTCGCGAACAACCCACGAGTCATGCAGTTTCGGAAATACTTGTTCCGAGCCTTCGAGCCATTACAATCTGCCCTCTATCAAAGTCGCTTAGATCCGCAGCCTTTCCCATCACACACAGAAGTAAGTGAAAGAATGATTCTTCAGACTCTCCAGCAGCAGTTAAATACCACTTCCACCTGATCACGTGTTTTCCACGTCATCAAGGTGAATTAATTGCAAAATGTAGGGGTGGTCATAATGTTTTGGCTCTTGAGTGTATTTTCTGTGCTCTCCCAGCTTAAGTCTTAAATGAAATGTGGTAAGGGAATTCTCGTTTTATTCTTTTATTTTTAATGCAATGTGCTTATCTTTTATAATCACGGCCACAACAAGAATTATTAACACTTGCATTTAGCGATTAGGTAGTTGAAAGCTGGAACTCATTGCTTACAAGCAGTTCCAAAACAGAAAGTAATCTATAACCTTAAAACAGTAATTTTTAACTATCCATCCATTCAACCTAGTCTTGGACTAAATCGATACTTTTATATTAAGTTCTGATGCGCCTCCCCTTAGCAAAGTGATTAAGGCTTGAGCTTGGCAAACCAGAAACGTGACTTTGAATACCGCAGAAGGTATGGTTAACAGAAGCATCCCCATCTTGAAACAGGAGCTGCAATCTGAGTCCATCACCGATGTCATCATTTGTAAATACAAACTCTTCTGTGTGAGGCTATTTATGTTTCTATTTCTTGTCGTATTATCTTATGTACACCCAACTACGGTTTTAGTAGCGTGAGTCCTAGGAACCATAGCAACAACAAGATTTAGGGAAGCTAGTTATTTAATATAAGGTGAATAATTTAGAAACAGTTTAGTAAAAAACATGAATAAAGTCCCGGAACAAGTTTTAGTCAAACGAACGGCATAAACATAATTGAAACTGACAAATTCAAAATTCGCAAAATTTAGACAGGTAAGTTTACATGAATTCACAGTTCTAAACTTTTCTCTCCTTGAAATCATAAATCATGCCGAATGTTGCAGTCTAGTAAAGGATTAGAAAATCGCATAAGTAATTACTAAACGAATTTGGAATGCAAACAAACTTTGGACGTTTTCATGCATTATAATTTGAAACCAGTAAACACTAGTAAAAGTGTATATTAAATTTTAAAAGTTTGTTCCAAAAATGATGAGAGGAAGAAACATCTAGATATTTAAGTTGCTAAGTCTATTCTTTGGGTAGTCCTTGATATTAAATTACAGCATCTATTTACTTCATTTTAGTCTTAAACGAAAGATTTTAATCTATACATGAGTCAGATTTTGTTTTTGTAACCGCAATTTCTATTCGTTAGCGATAATTTACAATTAAAAATTGCTTTCTGCGCATGTTCAGTGACATTTTTAAATCGGATTTAGATACTCACAAAGCACGAAGCCGAATAAACACGTTAATTTTTTTATTCCGAGAAATCTCTCTAGATCGCTCTCTGCCATTTTTATTTTTAATTATGTTTATTAGATATAGATTTAGGTAGGGCGCGGTCGCCCGGTTGGAAAGAGCAGCGGGCCAGTGATCTGAACGTCCCTGGTTCGATGCTCATCACTGCAAATCCATCGACGTGTTCACTAATGGTGCCCGGGGCACTTAAAATAGGTCGTGGATACAATGTCATCCAAGTTCTCAAATTTATCTCTGGAGCTGCGGGGTCAGGTGTTCCGGTCTCGTCACTTGACTTGGTTCAAAAATTACGGGACCGATGCTCTTCGAGGTCAAGTCAGATTTCAGCCCTAGAGGTACCTCGCCTTAAAGGGAAGCTGCTTACTACCCTCCGTCAAGGACCTAGGTCCTTTGGACTTAGTGTCGGCTTTCCTACACCAAGGGGGTTGGAAACAACAGAAATAGATTTAAACCTGGTGGATTTTTTTTAAATTTCGCGCTATTGAGTAACCATATTTCTTTTTATTGGGTTCAATTGTAATTTTTTAAAGTGTATTTCTCTATTCTTAATATAAAGATTTTCAGCATTTTACAACGATGTGTTGAGTATAGTTTGTGTATTAGTACATTTATTTACTATTCAGCCGTCATGTTTTGACGAATACGAACTAGTTTAAGTAAATCTATAACTAAAAATAATGTCGTGTTTATAAAGGGGGATAAACTGGAATACTTAAGCTTTGTTTTAACAAATAATATTATAAACTTGACAACTGAAAGACATTATTGATAACATATTCAGATGATCCATTTAAAGAAAGTCCTAAAATAATTTAATCATTTATTCGTTTAATATGTAGTCTTCTATGCAGAAAATTATCAAATAGAATTCTGTTACAGAAATTATTTTGCATTACAAACGATGTCAAAATTGATTTTCTTTGTGAGGCCATTTAATTGTTTTACTGCTGTGTTAGTCTTTCAAAATTTCTTATAAACCATTTATGAGCACCTCGGAAATGATTTTATGCTGAAATTTGAGGGAAATCATCAGTTATTTTAAAATATTATAAGGAAATGGGCTAATTTAATTATACCCTAGTCATTCATTTGTAAATATTTAAAGTCTTTGAGATAAGCATGCATATTTCAAAGAGGTATACAGCGTCTTGAAATGCTGCTTCTTTTATCATTAATGATAACAGGCTTATCTTTCAGGGACAGTAATATTAATCTTTCGGAGGAAACATTGAATAAAAAGTTACAAAAGATTTAATTATGACCCGAAAGCATTATGCTGAAAACTTAAAAAGGTACCTTCTCTGAGTTACGGATGCGTATGAAAACAATTTTTTTATTATAATTAATTAATGTATATAACTTATTTATAGAATTTTTCCGAAAAATAAAAAAAATGGACTGATGATCATAATTTAAATAACACATATTTAAATTTCTTCTGTCTATAGTTCTTCGTAATCTGGAAGCTGTACATATATATATATATATATATATATATATATATATATATATGTATATATATATGTATATATATATGTATATATATATGTATATATATATGTATATATATATATATATATATATATATATATATATATATATATATATGTATATATATCCACACAACCACACAGAGCTAATGGTCGTCTATTAGAGCTCGAAATTCCTCCATGACATCCAGGACGTCCAGGGCATGTTAAAAAAATGTAAATTCTTCTGAAATAAATTCCAGACTAGTGTGTGGCATGTACCAGATCGGTAAAGGTTTTGCTGCAGCATATAAATTATGTTCAATGTTGAATTTATATCCACTGACTAAAACAGCTTACAAAGCTTTGGAAGGGAAACTTTCAAAAGTTGTTGCAGAACTTATGATGAAAAAGCGCTGCAAATGATCTTGAGCAGAAACAAAATCATGAATCTGGAATGCTGGAATGTGGGGTTTCTGTGAATGGCACAGGGGAACGCAGAGGCTACACGTATCTGAATGGGTGTGTTGCTGCTACTTCCATTTATACCGGTAAAGTTCTGGACATAGAAATTTTTGTCTTCCTACTGTCCGACATATAAAAAAATTGGAAAGACTACCTAAAAGTTTAGAGTTTGAAACATTAAAAGCTGACCATATATGTCAATATAATTTTCAAGGCTCTGCTTCAAAGATGGAAATTGTAGGTGCATCACGAATATTTGGCCGCTCAAAGGAAAAATGCAAATTGCAATACACAGGATATTATGGGGACAGTGACTCGAAGGGTTTTTTTAATGTGAAAGATATGTATGGAGACAATAGAATAACTAAAATGGAATGTATTGGACATGCCCAAAAAAGAGTTGGCTCATGTCTAAGAAAATTTAAAACAAAAACTAAAGGTTTTATCAGGAAAAGGAAAAGTGAGCGATACATTCATTGATCGCCTACAGAATTATTATGGAACGAAGTACTGTAAGAAATTTAAAGGGAATGCAACAAAATGTCATAGCTGCACTTTTTCACTGTGCTTCAAGCACGAATAACCCGAACGAATAACACGAATAATATACGTATAAGTCAAACGTAAAGACGTCACACGAATAATATACGTATAAGTAAATAACACGTATAAGTCAAAAGTAAATTTATTGTTAGTACTTAATTTAATATTAATATCTAGAAAGTTTACATTAATATTATCATGGCTACTTTTAATTAGTTCCAAATTAGGAGGGTAAAAATTTAAGTCTATAGGGTTATTACTTTTATTAATTACTATTATATCATCTATATATCTAAATATATTGTAATTGCTATTTTCTATATTATTAATTTCAAAATAATATAAGTATAAATTAGCTAGCATACTTGAAACATTACCACCTTGTGGTACACCTTTGGACTGTAAGTATATACTATTATTATGAACTATGTAATTATGTTTAGTTACTAATTCTAGGAGCCTATTGAAACGAGTTAGTTTAATTTCGTTGTTTAAGTATTGAATATTATTTTGTACTAACATTATGATTATTCTATTTAAATCAATTATATCAATATTATTAAATAGATCTTTAAAATCATAAGTTACAATATATTTACAGTTATCTAATGTTTGTAGTTTTCTAATTAGACTATAGCTATTATCAATTATACCACAAACACCAGATGTTATATTTTTATAGATTAATTTAAGGTATTTTAATAATAATTTACTTGCATTTGTAGCATAAGTATTATGACCACAGATATATATATATATATATATATATATATATATACCCAACAAACACAGGACTGACGGCAGCTTATCGGGCCAGTGCTGGAAGCGCCGGTAGAACGACAAGTACGGGAGAAATTTTCTGGGCCGTTCGCGGGTTGTTTACGAACCTTCGAAGGGGAACGCTTTGCTGTTTACGTGTTTCAGGGCCTGTGATGGGTTGATATGAACCGCGCCGATACCGACATGGCTCCATCGTACCTTAATCGGCCGTCCGATTCGTAGCCATAAGTAGCAGAAATCTGTATCAGAATTATGGATTTGAAAGGGAAGGTGATGATTAAACAAAAGATACTTTTCAGAAAAATGGCTCTTATTTCTGTGTAACCTCTTTTACGAGGAAAATTCACATAACATTCTTGGTATGTAAAGATTATATTATGTGACAAGTGTAAGGTAATCAAAAAGTAGTTTCATTGTTAATTTTTTATCTATTACTGGAGAAATTTTAAAAATATCTACTTAAAAATGGAGCCTTGTTGCACCACTCTTTATTTAAAAGAGAGGAATTAGTGGTATCTATCTTATTTTACTACTCATTTATTTTTAGCGGTGGATGTCACACATTTACGTAGCACTTCCACAATGAATTTCCTAGTAAATATTAAAGATATTTTTTCTTAATCAAACTCTTCTCTTTTTGTTTTTAACTGCACTGCAAAAATAAAATGCTATTTAGTGCATGTAACCAAATTATAATTATACCTAAAATGTATAAGAAAGTGCCTCAGCTACCAAAATATATTTGCAGTTGTTAATTTTCAAGCACATATTTCAGACGGGTATGATTTTGATTTTGAAACGGATATAGACGTAGATCTCCAATGTGGGGAGAGGTTCCATATTTATGCCCTCTACTTCTGAAAATAGTTCTTATTTTGTGGAGCTTGCCTAACACCATTGGTAGCAAGAATTGTTAGTAAAAGATATAGAAAAGAGATAGCATGTTCCTGGAATTTCTGCAGTCAGAGAGAGTTTGCAAGAGAGTTTAAAAATGTTAACATTTGTAAACAAAATATTTTTTCTTATAGGTTATATTGCCATAAATAGCCTATGTATTAATATTTTTTTACGACATTTAAAATTTTTTTTGCCGTCGACTAACATCTACATGTTAATTACATATATTTTTTTAATTAACATGAAGGAAATAATCTAAGAACTTCAGCTTGCCAGCCTTGAAGCAGGGGAAAGAGAGGGAATAAAATGGGAAAAAAATGCCAGCCGCGGGATTCGATCCCGCCACCGCTAGGTTACAAACCCAGAGCGCTACCACCCATGCTACGAACCACTCAAGCTAAATCTGTGAATTACCGATAACAAACCAGAGCATGTTGGCGATTTCAAGATAATCTTCGTGCATGTTCGCTAGGGTGAAACGAAAAAACTTTTTTTTCAAATTTAAATATGCTATAGTTTTCAAAAGTTGCCTCTTGGGATTAGAATAAAGAATATAAAATAAAATTTTATTGTTCTACTAAAATCTTTTCAAGTACCGCAAAGTGCTTCAAAATGGATATTTTTATGAAAAAGTGATAAAATTTGTATTTTTTTATTTCTTTTATAGTATATTAAAATAATATATATATATACATATATATATTGTAAATAAAATATTCAAAATACGATATTTTTACAGAAAACTTACAATTCTAAGTATTTCTAGCTGTTAAATGCCATTACAGAACAACTGATTTTGTAGAATTTCGCGATTTTCATCATATTAATTTTACAGTAGCATATCTTAATAATACACAATTGAATGAAAGAAAAACAATTTTTAATTAACGGGCATAAGTTAAAATAAACAAATCACACTTATTTAGAAAAATATTAATAGTGATTAATGTCTTTAAAAGCAAAACGTTATTTTGAAAAAAACATTTATGTTTTTCAAAAGTCCATAGTAATCACACATGGTTTCCATTGCTTATTTCACTGACACATTGAATTGTTTTTTTGTTTGAAATTTTGGCATTTTCTTTTGAGATTGTATTTTTGTTCTTATCAATGCATCTCTTGCAGAAGTGTCACGAACGGACAACTCGGTATAGAATTTAACAATCCTTTCTTTCTGTTTGTGTGTGACATGGAAAATTATTGAAGTCAATACGTTGACTCTCGTGATCAGATTCTTTTGCTTCCTTTATAAACGGCTTTAGTTTGTCATCAGAAATATGGCTCTTCATAGGAAGTCCTGTTACTTTAACATCATTCCATTCAATCATGTCAATATAATACTTGGTATCTAAATTTATACGTTGGTTTAAAAACTTTCTGATGTCCCCTTCATTTTTAGCCTTTGCGTTTAGAATCAGACTTAATCCAAGCTCTCTTATGTGACTGCGATCATCTGATATCATACAAAGGAGGAGATTTTCAGAAGCAGCAAAGTATGCATTTCTTTGAATAACTGCGTGAATTAAATTTTTAAGAGTCTGATGGAGGTAACGTGAATAGCTTACAAGTTTCCACAGGTGCTTTGATCCATGGATACAAGATGCTTTCAGCTTTAGGTTAAACCAAACAGCTGCATAAACTTTCAAAATGTACTCAGTCAGTATTCGGAGATTTTTTGCAGGATATTCTGTTCCCGCATACAAGGGAAGTATTCTGTTTGCTAATCTAATCCATCTTGAATGACAAAGTTTTCCTGGTTTTCTCATGGACAAATCAGAAGAACACCTCCCAACAGAGATTGCATTACTCATTTCTAACAAATATTTTAGGTCCACACGTAAATCTTCCTTAATTTCTAGTAACGGAATGTCATTTTCAATAGGTGCAAATTCGATGACCGGTAGTTCATAGCAGTTTTCTAGTAGTTTACCTATTTCTCCTCCAAATTCATTTGGACCTTTAATTAGGATGTAGGGGCAGTTCATTTACTTGAAATAGACAAATCAACCACTGCAGTGGCCTTCTTAATTCGTTTTCCAATAAAGGAATCGCACCATTATTCAATCCAGTGTTCAAGCCAGTTCCATCACATCCAATTACAGTAATGTTTAAGTGTTGGTTGTTGCCGTTGAAAGTGCTATTATGCCATCTTTTATACCTTATCCAGTGACAAAAATCTGCTTCAGAAAATTCCTCCTTTGTATGATATCAGATGATCGCAGTTATGTAAGAGAGCTTGGATTACGTAGGATTCTAAAAGCAAGGACTGCAAATGAAGGAAAGTTTTTAATTCAACGTATAAACTTTGATGCCAAGGATTATATTGATATGATTGAATGGAATGATGTTAAAGTAACAGGATCTCCTATGAAGAGGCATTTCTGATGAAAAACTAAAGCAGTTTATAAAGGAACCTATCACGAGAGTCAACGTATTGACTTCAATAATTTTCCATGTCACACTGAAGCAGTAGAAGGGATTGTTAAATTAGTTAGCGAGTCATCGTTGTCCGTTCGGGGCACTTCTGCGAGACATGCATTGATAAAAACAAAATTACATTAATACCAAAATTTGAAACAAAAAGAAAAAAAATTCAATGTGTCAGTGAAACAAGTGATGGAAACCATGTGTGATTACTATGGACTTTTGAAAAACATGAATGTTTTTGTGTACTACAAAGGATAAGGAACCAAAACAAAACAAAACAACAATATAAACTTGAAAACGACAATATAAACTAGCAACAGAATAAACTTGAAAAATATACAAGAACTAAATAGGTGTGATTTGTTTGTTTTAACTATGGTCCGTTAATTAAAAATTGTTTTTCTTTCATTCCAATGTGTATAAGAATATGCTACTGTAAAATTAATATGATGAAAATGAGATGTATTTCATTATGATTTGAATTCTTTAAACTGTAAATACTGTTCATATGACTAAGATTTCTTATAATGACAAACTAACAAAAATTTTGTCATTTTAAGAGTAGCTCAGTGGTTTGATATAAAAAAAGGGGGGTCGCCGTCTGTGTTTTTAGCTTCCCAGAAGCTTATGAAAACAGAAAAAAATGCTTCAGCTATCGAATTTGATATTTGGTTTAAATTCGCCGCCATTTTTGAAAGATCGGGGAAGAAAGGCAGGACTTCGGATGAATGGCAGCTACGTGGACCAATGAACGACGTAGAGAACAACGCTTTTGCACGGGTTGCCACTTTAAAGCGTGACGTAGTTAGGGTAGCTTCACTCATAGTGGGTGCCTCTTAAAAGAAGTTACCTCCAGCTTAAGAGTAAGTAACATTGTTTATTGTTTAGAGATTTGTGATTAAACTAATTGCAGTTATTTAAAATAAATTATTGTTTTTAATTTTCAACGTTTCAAATTTAATGCATATATTGATGTAAAAGAATGGGTAGGATTAACTGAGTTGATCTTAAATGTCTTGCCTACAGTTAGTAAAGGATATAAAAGTTAAATTAATGTAATTGAATGTTATACAAATTCCAGAAACTTCATTCTAACACTGTTTAATTTAGATATACATTTATGCAAATTATTTTGTATTTAAATGAAATATGTAATTTTATTTTGTAGTAAAGTAAATATCTTTTTGTTTGTATTTAACTTCGTAGATAAGATCAACAAAACATCAGCCTGGCTTAAAGGATTGTGGAAAGCATCAAAAGGTAACGTGCTATTCTAAAACTTAATATTGTGGCATTTGTTAAGAATTGTAAGATTTCAAAATTTAATAATTATAAATTTCCTTGCAAAACAAATAAGATAAATAATATGTTAAGCATTTTAAAAGAATTTGGATTAAATGAAAACAGTAATGAGTGATGGTGAAAATGTATTAAATGTGGTAATTGAATTGCTTGATGTTCTACGACATAAAATTTCTGATCATCCAAATACAATAATTGACTTCTTGACAGAACAACTGACTTTATTATTAACCAAAAAAAAGCCTTTCATTATAGTTCTGAATCGATGATATTTTGTAGTATATTATATAGTAAATATTTGAATGCTTAGAATAATTATGTCTATCAAAGTATTCTCTTTAAACATACAGACTTTGTTCCATTCCCAACCTCCAGTCAACCAGAGCAGAAAATTATGAAAAAAGAAAGTTACTATTTTTCTTCAAAATTTTATTGACTTCAGAAGTTTATTGATTTTATACTTATAGATCAGATATCAGATATGCATATTTTTAACACAAAATACTATATAATTCTGATTTATGCTCAATCATGCAGTCTCTATGAGTGCATAAAAGAAGCAACTGGAAAAAAAGTCATGCACTTATCAGCATACATCTCAATATTAATATTTATAGTTGTTTTTATTTTTTAGTATTGCATAATCATATGTATATAAATATATGCAGAAAGTTATTCTATTTTTCATTCCTAAGTTATTAAATTGCTGGTCATCATGCATTTATATAATTTAATTTGTCAGTTTCAACTTTAAAATCTTGTTTAACCTGACAAGGATGAGACCTTTATATAGATAACATCATGTGTGCTAGATTTTTATTAAAACTTTAGGTAAACTTTTGCATTCTGTGTGTGTCATTAAAAATTTGAGAATGTCCTCAATAACTGATTTATAAGCTATTTGTTTTCAAGAATTTTAGAGAGTATTTAGTTGTCATGTTGTGCAAAATAAATAAGAATTTACTGGTCCAAAGCATAGACGTGCCCCCCCCCCAACTTAACTTGAAATAAATTAAAACGTTAATAGAAGTTCGGTTAAATCAGAAAATTGTAGAAAACTTTTAAGAAAGTTGGTTTTTTTTCCCGTTTTTTTCAAACTGTGAAACTGAAAATACCGATTATGTCTTTAGCCCTAACATAGTTTTTAACAATATGATCCATAACAAAAATTCGATGCTACATTTTTTTTCTTCATTTATTTATATTACATTTATTTTTCTCATTGTATAACTTTTTGAATACTACTCAAACATCAATTCTATTGTTACTCAATTTCAAAAAATCATAATATTTCAAATTTTAAGGATCGACCTTTTTTATTTCACTGATAAGCAAATTTATAATGAACTCTGCTTTTCAATGCTTCTTGGTATCACAAATCACTCTAATTTTTATTATGGCATTATAAGAAAATATTAGTTTCTTTACAGAATTCTGAAACTGGAATCCATCTTCACCTCATTGCGATTTGCTTCGATAGATTCAATTTCTCACTTGGCAGTGTGTTCGATTCATAATCTGTGTAAGTTGATTTGAAGCTCACTGAACCCATTTTTTTTTTTATTATTCTCTAGATATCCTTTTTTTTCAGCAGTGAACTTGTGGGCAAAATCACAAAGTTGTGAATATATTTTTTTAAAATTTATTTTTTGTACTTAAATTTGAATTTTTCTATGAAAAACCATAAAAAATATTTTTATTACATAATTCTTAATTAATAAACAACTCAAATTTTCAAATTTCTCTTTGTATATTTTATATGCTAATTCGAACATTCTCATAAACTTTGGTTGCAGTAATTTGTGGATTGATATTGATTTCCTTTATTCATTATATTTTTAACTGGCAAGCCTGTTATTAAAGTATTAGGTATGTCCGAAAGTGCAGTTCAGGGACTTCAGTTAACCATGACTCTTGTGAAAGTCTTTTATCGTAACTGCTAACCAAAAAATTTTTTATATTTTTATATTATAAAGATATAAAATGCCAAGGGTTATTTTACTCTTGATAGTTAATGTTAAAAAATTTTTAAATTTAATTATCAGAATTTCATGAGAAGTAGTTAGAGGTTCATTCATAATTCCTTACAGAAGTAATAATAATAATAATATTGCTTATAGATGTATTAGATCATTCGTTGATGAGCTAATAGGTAGTTTAATGTCATTTGGAATACCAACTTCTGCCTAGTATTTAATTTTTTTATTATTTTGGTGGAGATCTGTCACATAAAATATATTTTTGTGAGCAGCTGTTATTATAAAGTGTAAGGATAAGGGCAGTAAAAAAATATTCCAAAATATATTATTTAGGTTCAGTTAATTATTAAACAATTGTTGACTATAATAAGGTTATGTTTGCAAGTGTGTATGTTTTTTTATGGTCTATTATTTGGTTTATCTAAGTTAAGTTGAAAAAGGATGCAAGCATACAAAGATTGACTGGCTGTCAATGTTGAGTGCAGTGGCATAGATTATTTTACAAAGTGCAATAAAATACTTTTAACTTTTCAAACCGAACTTCTAACCAGAATTTAAAAAAAAATTTAATAAAACTTTTAAAATTGAAAATATTTTTATGGATCTAAAGAATTTAACAGAACACCTGTATGGTCAACTAATTCATGGATAAAAGATGCAGCCCTAAAAGCAAAAGGCCTGGTTTCTGTATACTTTTATAATAATCATGTTACAACAGTATACAGAAACCAGGCTTTTTGCTTTTAGAACTGAATCGTTTATCCATGAATTTGTTGACTATACGGGTTTTCTATTCCATTGTTAAGATCTGTGAAAATACACTCATTAGCAAAATATTTTTTAAAAAATTTAAATTTGGGTTAGAAGCTTGGTTCAAAAAGTCTAAGTGTTTCTTCACGCTTTATAATATAATCTATGCCATTTCACTCAACATTGACAGCTAGTCAATATTACCCACCTCATTTTTCAAATTAACCTAGACTAATCAAACAATATATCATAACAATTGTTTAGTAATTACTCAATCTAAATAGTATATTTTGAATAATTTCTTACTGTGGTTATCCCTAATAACAGCTGCTCGCAAATAAAAAATATTTTATACACAGATCTCCACCATAATTTGACAATTAAGTAACAAAAGATATGGTCTATTAAAATACTATGCAGAAGTTGTATCCCAACGTACTTTCTACCACATTTTTTGTAAAACCAATTACTGTGAAAGCTACATCATATAATAAATGTTTACTTTATTCATTATTATAGTAATAGATTAGTTGTTAAAGAGTATTCACCCTTTTCACTAAATTTCTGAGTACAGTAAGACATTCAATCCTGTCAATTAAATGATTAGTTATTACGGATATAAATAAAATAGATTAGAATGACTTTATAGAGTACAATAATTGAAAGCTGACTGAGAGACTTGTTTAGAGTGACAACAAAATTTTCTCTTCACTATCGAGAATCACTCTCACATTGAAAGTAAAGAAACACAAGAATGAAGATTGAATACTAAATAATATGTTAGCATATAAAATCTTAAATTTCTAAATCTGACCCAGCATCTGTATTAATGCTCTCTATGGCATGTTGTAATTAAATTTAGAAATTTAAGATTTTGTATGCAATGTTTTACTTAGCATTCAATCTTTATTCTTGTGTTTCTCTACTTTCAACAGCATTATTGTCAATAGTGAAGAGGAAATTTTGGTGTCATTCTAGACAAGTCTCTGATTCAGCTTTCAATGTTGAGCTGAAATTATGCTCAATATTAAAAACTTATTATTGTACTCTTATCAAGGCAATCTACCCTATTTTATTTATATCTATAATAACAAATTAATCGACATGGTTGGATTTTCTACTGTACAGAGAGAAATTTAGTGAAAAGGGGAATATTCTTTAACAAATATTTTATAACTATTTTCTATTAGTATATTTATTTAATCAAGTAATTATTTATTACATGATGTAGTTTTCACAGTATGTAATAGGTTTTACAAAAAAATGTGGTAGGAATTTACTTTTTGGAAGTAGTTATCAATAAAATGACAACAGATTTAAAACTGCACTCGTGTGTTGGGTGCTGTTTTATATCAAGTTTTTTTTAAACCCCTGTCTCAGAATTTATATTTCCTAA